>OX439130.1:3113173-3233466 GCA_949318235.1 Ecdyonurus torrentis
TGACTCAATGAGCTTTCTAATGACATCAAATTTAAAGTCAAGATACGATAGAAATGTTTGACCTCTCTCTCTCTCTCTCTCTCTCTCTCTCTCTCTCTCTCTCTCTCTCTCTCTCTCTCTCTCTTTTTCTCTCTCTCTCTCTCTCTCTCTGACCCGTTGCCTTAACCTCAAACCCCAAGCTAGAAAATTATGATGAAAATAACAATTTTACCCACAGTGACAAACTTTTCAATGGTGCATTTGGCGACGGTGTTTTCTGAAGTCAGCAAAACTTTCTCAAAGAGAGAGAGAGAGAGAGTAATCTCTTGACAAAGTTAGTGAGAAATTATACATAGATTTAAGTTATATAGTAGAAGCGACTTCTTAGAAAAACTCAACTTCAGGTCAAGGCTACAAATAATACTGTAATGTTCTTTTTGTTGTAATTTATTTATTTTTAAAATAAATTCAATGAAGTGTCGTTACTTGCTAGAAAAGCAGTTTTACATTACAAAAACTTTTTTATAGTAGTAAAAAGAAAAAGTAAGTGCATTTCATAGAACTAATTACATGTAAAAACTTAATGTGTAAAATTCAATGCATTTACCATCGTAGCATACATTTTTTATAATAAATTTTTGCTAAAAGGCGTAGAACACGTTGAACAAAAAAGTTGTGTAATATCCTAACAAACCTGAAAATCAACGTTGATTTGTCCGGAGTCATTGATTTCTAATTTATTTTACATTCACAAAATGGCACGAGTGGTATTTGACGTCACAGATCGCTTGTTTTACGGCGCGCGTGGACCAGGCAAGCTGTGACGTCATTAACCGCTCGTGTCATTTTGTGAATGGAAAATAAATTAGAAATCAATGAATTCGGACAAATCAACGTTGATTTTCAAGTTTTTTTTTTAATATTACACAACTTTTTTGTTCAACGTGTTCTACTCCTTTAAAAAAAATTGGGTACTATATTTCGGAACACTACCGAACGTTTCAGAATTATTTACACAGCATTGTATATATATATATATATATATATATATATATATATATATATATATATATATATATATATATATATATATATATATATATATATATATATATATATATATATATATATATATGGAAAATGGTAAATGTAGCAACATAATAATAATACATGACATAATAATAAGTAACTTTATTAAGGCATTGTGAGGGCTTGACAGCCCTATTTTACAAAACCTGTTAGCCACAAAGCTAGCACAGGTCCAGATAGAGAGCGGGTATTGAAATATTGCCTCTTACTTTCTTTGTTTGTAGGGTATTCTGGAACGTTCAATACCATGCTGATAACACTTTCAAAAAAATGAAAATATAATATTTTATTACGTTGTATGTCTTTACAGAGTAGAACAAGTCAAATAACACAAAATACATCAACACAATAATAACATGTGCAATCTCTTTGTTTGTTATACATGATATTTAAAAATTTAGAAAAACTTAGGCTACTTATACTTTACGTTATTACATGCAACAAAATCAGCGACACTATAAAACATATCGTCAAGCAGATATCTCTGGACCATTCTTTTAAAACAAACATAAGAATCACAATCTTTTATATTATTAGGAAGTGCATTATATAAAAAAGGAATACAATATTCAGGACCCTTTTGACTTTTGACTAAGAGTAAGAGACATCCTCTTTTTTTCAACATAAAAACACCCATTATTTCTAGACCCTTAGAAATAAGTGCTATGAATACTGAATGAAAAGAACGTTAATATTAATATTTTTTTTTTTTTGAAAACTATTTTGAATTTGTCTAGACAATTTAAGTTTTGTATAAATAGATTTAAAAATTCTTCATATCTTTACTTTATAAAAGAATTTTATCAAGAACTTTTTAAAGAAAGGAGTTTAAAACTTGTGAATTATTAAAATACTTTAGTTTTGAAATAGAATTCATCCACGCAAAGAAAGGAGTTACATATTTTAAGTTTTTTTCATTCTTGAACTTTATGTTGTTTTTTATGACCTCTTTGTATTTATTTGTTCTATATTAATCAAGTAAACTAACTGTATCTGGTGGTTTAAGGATTAACAATAAGGTACTGCGATTATTTCATCATTAGGTCAGATAATTATATATTTAAAAAAATATATTTCAACAGTGGTTTTTAAAGCCATATAAAACAACATGTGCTTTTTAATGAATAAAAACGAAATGGGATCTTCAAAACTAAGGATAATTTTTACCAGAATGTTAATGTAGCCCCACGCGAGAGCGTGAAAATACTGTAAATTATGCGATTCGCTTGACTATTCATGTTTATGACGTCAGAAACATGCAAAAATTTGTATGAAAATGTTGTGCGGGTTGCATAAATCGACATTTCTGATCACTGCTACGGAGCTACAGTTAATTTTTGAGTCAAACTAAAGTTATTTATGTAAGTCCCATCAAGTGTTTTGTGATATAAATGCTAATGTTTTTCTCTGGTCTATTTCTTTAAGGATAAGACAACGGGATTACAATTCAAAATTTAGACTGCTAATTTTTTATATAAACATTCACATAAAGCATCATTTTGATATTAATATTTTCACCCTAACCCGAAGCTAACAAATCCTACAAAATTTTATCACAGGTTTTTGTTTGCATTGAATTTTTTAATGACATAAAAAAGAGGACCAAATTTTGAATTTCTAAACAGAATTCCCAAATAAATATAAGTTGTACGTCACATAAAATGTGTGTGTGTGTATATATATATATATATATATATATATATATATATATATATATATATATATATATATATATATATATATATATATATATATATATATATATATATATTATATAAAATGTAATCAATACATTTGGGTTAGGAATTTCAGTACTCGTGACCACGAGATAAAAAAGAAGAAAAAAACTCATCCTTAGCAATACATAAATAAAAAAAACTAAAATATATATATATCTTAAAACAGGCAGCTAAAATAAACTTAAATAACAGTTAAATTGAACTTCATTATGTACATTATGTAAAATATTAATATAATACTTTGTTCTTTTCAATTATTGTTGACTCTAAAATTTTAACTCTTAGACTTTCAAATATTTGAAATAAATTTACGTTGAAGAAAGTCTTCTCTTTCTTGCAACGTAGTTTTATGTGTGGAGAAGGGGGGAGAGAGAGAGAGAGAGAGAGAGAGAGAGAGAGAGAGAGAGAGAGAGAGAGAGAGAGAGAGAGAGAGAGAGAGAGAGGAGAGAGAGAGAGAGAGAACAAGGAAGACAAATAGGTTCATAAACAAGTGGCATATCTATTCTCTCGTATATAAAAATGAAAAAAAGGGGAGACAAATTATTGCAGTGGAAATAAGTGTTCCATAAATATGTGCTTCGTGTGAAATATATATTTTATAAAGTGTATGGAAGTTACTTCTGCTTTAACTGTTGAACATTTTCTCTATAATACTCAAGTAGTGTCGTATACTATAAAAATACATATACATACTGCTTATATTATACTGTATACGGTGGTTTCATTCATGTTAAAGTCGACGTCATAAGTGAGTACTAAATAACATTGGCCGGTATAGGAAAATGGCACATTTTGTCAGTTTAAAAAGACTTCGCGATTTTTTTGATAGCATTGATGCTGTTAACAGGTTGAATTAGTACCTCAAGTATGCAAGAAAAATAATAATGACCAAAAAAATAGCTAATTTTTCAAAGAAAATAGCCAAAAACTATGTTTGTCCTATACTGAGCAATGTTAATCATTGCTCTAGATGAGCATCGAAAAGCACTCAGAATGACGTCATTCGCACACACCCTATGTATATACTGTATATATATATATATATATATATATATATATATATATATATATATATATATATATATATATATATACACACACACATGTATATATATATACATGTGTATATATATATATATATATATATATATATATATATATATATATATATATATATATATATATATATATATATATATATATATATATATATATATATATGTGTGTATTCACATAATAAACACAGTATAAAGGAAATAAATGCATCGGTGCACCCCTTGCGTCTATATATGGTATTATAAAGAGTTTGTATTAATTATGAATGAATGAACGACAAGAAATTTTCAAGAAACCCTCGTAGAATTATTTTTACTAACAGAAACAAAAACCTTTGATAAGTTAAGTGTCGCTTTTGTTATATATAGCGTTGAACAAACGTTCAGAGAGAGAGAGAGAGAGAGAGAGAGAGAGAGAGAGAGAGAGAGAGAGAGAGAGAGAGAGAGAGAGAGAGAGAGAGAGAGAGAGAGAGAGAGAGAGAGAGAGAGAGAGAGAGAGAGAGAGAGAGAGAGAGAGAGAGAGAGAGAGAGAGAGAGAGAGAGAGAGAGAAAAGACTGTCAGAAAATTAATTTAAAAATTCCTTGAGAAGTGAAAACATTATCATCTGTTTTGTGTTTTAATTTTTTGCTCGTTCTTTGCAACAAAGAAATATTTACCAATTTTGTGAATTAAAATCACAAAACAATGTTAACTATTTACTTTGAAACTTAAACTTTACATAACAAAGATGAAATTGATTTTCTCATGCATATTATTTTTATATTTCGGTACTTTTACTTATTAGAATTATATTAAACATACAGTAATTATCGAGTGAATAATACACGAGTAAAAAAACACCACTTTACTAACAGGTGAACATGTATGTAGTAACATCAATACTAATTAAGCCAACATTTACCTGTTGCAATGTGCAGTAGGTTTAACATTGCAAGTTTTTACCGTGTATAGGGTGTATGCGTATGACGTCATATTTAATGCGCTTGGAGGCCATACTGGAGTAGTGAATAGCATTGCTCAACAAAGGACAAACTTCGTTTAAGCCATTTTCTTTGGGATATCTGGTAATTTTTAGTGATTTTTATATGTAGTCATTTAAAGTTTTTTTTTGTGTGTATTTTTTATTTTTAAAATGTGTAATTGTTTTTGTGTATTGTTTGATTTTCATTTCTAATTGCTTGTGTTTTTTTTAAATCAATAACCTGGACAGATGCATATTTTTATGTATTGTGTGTGTAGGATAACAGAAATGAATAAAGAATTTTAAATTTGAATTTTCTCACATACTTGAGATACTAATTCAACATATTTACAGCATCAATGTTCTCAAAAATATTGCATAGTGTTTTTAAACTGGAAAAATGAGTTATTTTCCTATGCCACCCTTGTTATTGAGTTATCCAACATGGCGTTGACTTTAACATGAATGCATACATTCTCTAGTTTTGAGTTAAAATCCATGTTTTCATCCACCACAACAACAACAACAACAACAACAACAACAACAACAACAACAACAACAACAACAACAACAACAACAAAAAAAGCAATCAAGCAGATTTGCAAAGTTTCAGTAGACGTAGTGTCGTTAGTTTTGTTATTTTGTGGTTGCATGTATATTGATGGTACATTGGCACGGAGAGAGCAATTCAGTCAGCAAGTGACGAGCGTACAGTACGTAAAAGCTCGTTCTATAAACTACACGCAACCCTTGAGCCAGCTTCGAAAATTTTCCTTTGTTAAAAACATCTGATCATGACGTCATTACCTGTTTACTACGTTTATATGTATCATTCATAATATCATTGTTATTTATTCGTTTCAATTTTATCGGCTCAGAAAACAAGAGAGTGTGTCTTATTTTGTTGGACAGCCAATCACTGTTAACGAGATTCACTTTACTTTACAGAACGAGCTAGAGTTTCTCGACCACTCGTGTCACGGAACAAATTTGCTATTGTAACAAATTAAAGTTACATATTCGTTTACCTTATTTTAGTTGTAACTTTTTAAAACAATAAAACAGGTAGGTAAAAAAATTGAAAGTTAAAAAGTTATCAATATTCATATTCAGCATGGCAAATACTTAAGTTGATGCAGGCAAATTTTTATTTCAAAATTGTCTATGAAATTGATGTAATTGGCTAGCTCACTGATTTTGTATGAGACCTATGACTTATATTCCACACAACACGACAAACTAACAACTTATGATTTAATTACAGTGAATGAAGTGAGGTGATCAATTGTCCGGAGCGAGCCTGCCTCTACAGAAGTCAGTGTATGTCACTGTCAACACTGCATGGCCGAGCTGGTATGGCCGAGTGGTGATGGCAGCTGACTCGCAACTCTGTACTCCTCACCGAGTATAGTGGCTCGACACTGCTGGGTGCGTACGTCAAGTGTGAGAGTACAACACGTTGCATGTTTACATGCATTCCATGACGACACACAGTATTCGGCAGGTGCATGATTGATGTGATTGCACCGACCAGCCTGCCTAGATGTTTCCACGGTTTCTCTAGGCTGTCATGGAGAATGCCGGGCTGTGTATTTAGGCTGTGGCCGGCCCGTGTGTGCTTTTCCATTAATTTGGAAAGTCCTTACCTGTCGATAAGACAATGTCTTGACTGGGACTGGGATTGGTGTATAGCACGCTAACACAATATGGCAAGCAAAAAAAAAAAAAAAAAAAAAAAAAAATCAATACACCTAAATGTTCACTTCAGTTTTTATGTCTCTTAAAATGTTTACAGATACAAAATGTTTACATTTACTATCACAATGCTTTTTTTTATTGATTTCTGATTTCTGTTGTTATGCTTTTATTATTATTTTGTTTTAATAATGTTTAACCAGAGCAATGCTCGTTGTTCCTCAATAAATAAATATAATTCCTATTGTTAGTTAACTGTCAAAGTTGAAATAAATTATTCAAATAAATAAAGTAATTTTTCCATTGACATTCAGAGAAAATAATACCCAGCTAAGAGGCCAACTTTTATATTATTTCACATTATACGAACCTTCTAACAACATCAACTAAAAATATTTAAAATTTTCATGTGTCACACACATGATTTTATAATACATGTAATTTTTTTTCACAATGTAATGATAACTTTCTCTTTGAACGTTTTATAAAAAAGAAAAAAAAAGTGAAACAAAAGTTGTAAACGCAAATGACGTACAGACATTGAAACATAAAACTTTAACTCTATTACTGTATGGATATTTTACATATTATATATGTGTGTGTGTATGTGTGTGTGTTGTGTGTGTGTGTGTATGTGTGTGTGTGTGTGTATGTGTGTGTGTGTGTGTGTGTGTGTGTGTGTGTGTGTGTGTGTGTGTGTGTGTGTATATATTCATACATATATGATTTGAGTGCACATTATACACGGCAATAATAAATTACCTGGCTTAAGCCAAAGGATTGTATATAGATGGCTTGTATCTCAAAATCTAAAAAGAAAACCTTAAAATTTTATGATGCCATTTGAAAGTTAACAGTAAAAGCTACCTATGATAAAATTTTCAGAACCCGTGACCATCAGATAAGAGAGAAATTAATTATTGAAATTAACATGGGCTCTTATGTGACTATGACTTCAAAAAATCATAATTAAAAATCTAGCATGGTGACCCCCCAAATTCTTTACTTTTTTGAAGATACCTAATCCTAATGTATCACTGTACAAAATTTCAGATTTTTCTGTCTTTACAACTTTTTAGTCAAATCCCGCAGTACCTGATTTCCCGCCTTAAGTCAAAATAGCAGAAAAAGTTCTTTCTTTCAAACAATTATGCTGTACTATATAATACGTTTGCTATACAACATAGTTATTATGCAATAATATATCATTAATTATGCTGAATTGAACGAATGAAACTGATAATGAGGTATTATTGCGTAATTATTTGTATCCTACATTTATTTGTGTTCTGGAATAAATAATGCTAAAATAAAACACCACTAATATGTATTCTAATGTTATAACAATAGCAGTATAGCATAGAGTAAAATATAATTACATGTCTTAAAATTAGAAATAAATATTTTTAGTTCGCATAATATAACTCTTAAGGAGCTAGGTGACCGACTGATATCTCGCAATCTAAACAGTCGTGAATTATAATATAAACACAAAGTAAAGAAGAAAAAGTACTTAAAAGTTTAGTTACGTCAATTAAGTGAAAACACGATCAAATATTTAAGTTATTCCACTTTCAAGATGACATGGATATTCAAATTTAAGTGGCAAATTTTAGTCAAATTAGAAACTTTTTTAACATAAAAAATATTATTAATACTTTTTTCGGAACAAATAAATATAACTCGATGTTATTTGAACATTATAGTGTTTGTTTTGTTAGAAATAAATCATGTACAAATAATTATTGTGAAAATATGCCTAGTTCTTCTTTTAGCGATTTCCGGTCCAAGTTGGCCACCTTCTACGTTAAAACTTATGTTGTAGTCTTAAATAATTATGATTATTATAATTAAGGTACTGTGTGTACCTCCGATGTATTGGGCGCAAGTCTGTTTTTGGATGAAACAAATAAGTAATTAAAATAAAATATAAATGAACAAGCTAAAAATAGCTAGGCTAGCGTAATTATTACAAAGTTTTTTTTTTTATTGATAACGTTTTTTACTGGCCCACGCTTTCATGTGCCGTGGGACGTGGGGTCACATGCACATGAATGTAATTCAGTCGCGGCACTATGCCTATTAGCAATTTGACCAGTCGAGGCTCCTCCTCGAGATGTAAACCGTTCCGTCTTTCTGGGCGGAACAGTAACCGATTATGAAGAAGTACTGGCCGAAGACGTCCACATCCAAGGTCCGTGGTAAATGTGTGCAGACGAGCCCCGGAGCGAAACTATGTCGCCCAATCGGCCTCTACACTATTTCGACTTCACTTTAACTATGACCTATGGTCAATATGTCCTCCTCTGCACGCACTCCACGTGGTGAACGATTATGAAGATGGATTTAATGACTATGAAGCCGGTGCCTGGTAGTGACAAATTAGTGGAAAACGAAGACAATAGGTTTACAAAGGAGTAGTGGTTAAAAGGAAGACGGAAAGACAAGAATTAACGGCACAATAGGAAAGTTTACAGGCACCGTCATAGGTTACGATGCATAATACACGCCATCTTGCGCGGAACCTAATTATTACGCAGTTATTTGTATACATCATATTGTCACTCACAAGACAGTACGACAGTAAAATGTTACATCAAAATGTCTGTACATTTGCTATATTACACACACAAATATTAAATTTGTCAAGGTTTCAATTTCTGTGTTGTGTATGTATGTATGTGTCACTCTGTCTCATGTTATCTCGCTAGATCCGACTTGCTGTGCTGGCTGCCTTGTCAAATCAAATACAACAAAAAAACGAAACAATTTAAACAACAAAAAAATCTCGTATTTCTCTCTCATTTCTTTCCTTTCTCATCCACTCTCGCTCTACATACAAGTCAAAGTCGATGAAGCTTATTTCACAATTGTGTACAAATTTATAAGAAAATCCCCTATCTTTTTTTATTATTATTATTACTTTATTCATTATAAAACAATAGGATTTCTTTATTCGTCTTTTTAATATAATTCTTCTGCTGCTCTTTTACTAAAAAAAATTATATTAAAAAAAGAATTTTTTAAATTTTTAGAATATTATATGAAAAGTTTTATTTCACTCTTGCTGTACAAGAAATATGCCAGCAATTCTGACAAATCCTTTAACGGACAAGCTTTTTTTTTTTTTTTTTTTTTTTTTTTTTTTTTTGTCAGATTATATATTGTGAAAAAGCTTACGAGAGTGAAAAGTTTTATGGTCCAGATTTAAAAAAGAAAAAAAAAAGTTGTTAATACTTTTTACATAGAATATTATACACTTTGTGGAACTACAACTGTTGGCCGGGCAAGGGAAGAAGATAAACCTAACAGTGAGTGAAATGTAATGTTTGTTGAAGCACAAATAATGTGGCTATGTGACTACATGGAGTCAAAGTTAAGGAGTAAGAAAGTGATGGACTATAGCAGTTTGAGTGAGGGGAAACCAACAACATTCTGCTCGTTCGTTCGTTCGTTCGTTCGTTCGTTCGTTCGTTCGTTCGTTCGTTCGTTCGTTCGTTCGTTCGTTCGTTCGTTCGTTCGTTCGTTCGTTCGTTCGTTCGTTCGTTCGTTCGTTCGTTCGTTCGTTCGTTCGTTCGTTCGTTCGTTCGTTCGTTCGTTCGTTCGTTCGTTCGTTCGTTCGTTCGTTCGTTCGTTCGTTCGTTCGTTCGTTCGTTCGTTCGTTCGTTCGTTCGTTCGTTCGTTCGTTCGTTCATTAATATTACATTCATTCATACAAATACGTATTCATGTTACATTCATATATATAACCAGAAGGCCACATGTAAAATTCGCTTACTCGTCCCATATTTCCAATTAAGCCACTTGAACAAGAACTTGCACTCGCCTAGATCAGACAGATATCTGCTCAATGTTAGCTCTATACTGCAAAGTCAAGTGTAATAATTTCTTATTAACTTTTAATTAAATAACCGGAACAAATAAAGAGTTGAAAAATTCATGACTTTATGCTATTTGCGTGCATATTCATGTTTATGACGTCAGAAACAGGCAAAAAATAGTATAAAAATGTTGTGCGGGTTGTATAAATCAAAGTTTTCTGATAACTGCTACAATTGGATTTTGAGACCAATGAATGTTATTTATGTAAGTCCCATCAAGCGTTTTGTTATGTAAATGCTTATGTTTTTATGTTGTCTATGCCTTTAAGTGAATAAATGGCAAAGTTTGCTACATTTTAGGATAAGCTATACATTTCGGTAAGATCCGAAATTTCAGCGTCCCAAATAAGAGAATCCTTAATTAAAAGAGCAAGAAAGGAGGTGATGTATATACTTTCTATGTATAACACACATTCTATTTGTATATTCTAATACAGTAAAACACATTCTATTTATACTGTCTATATAATACACATTCTATTTATATACGGTCATTCATTTGCACTCTGATAAGTAAACAAACAAATAAATAAATAAATAAATATATTCCACAGATAGTTTAGTTCGTTCTGCAAAGTCAGACTTCCGGCGCAACTTTTGTGTCGATATGTTCCTTTGTTATAACAGCTGATTATGACTTCGTTGCCTGTTTACTACGTTTATACATGTGGTCGAACATTGTTATTTCTTCGTTTAGAACTTTAAACTTGATAAGAATGAAAGAAATTCCACACAAAAAAGTTCCATGCTCTTCATGTGACTCAATTTTTGTCAATTTTGTTAGCTCAAAAAACAAGATCAACCAATGAATGTGTCGTATTTTGTTGGTCAGCCAATCACTGTTGTTGAGATTCACTTTACTTTACAGAACAAGCTTCTGTATACAGTTTATTACACAGGATCGCTACCTGGTGTTTCTTATGTAAAGAGGGAAAAGTTGGACTCTAAGGACGGAGCCGAGAATGGCCAGGACGACATTGTGAAGGACAAAAACCAATTTCCAATCAAAACTCTATCATATCGAAAATTAGGAGAACTATAACAACATTTCCTTTACATGTTGTTGTTAGTAGGCAAATTATTTTCGTTATATTTAAAATTTAAAGGAATAGACCAGAAAAAAACATAAGCATTTATATCCCAAAACACTTGATGGGATATACATAAATAGCATTAGTTTATCTCAAAACCCAACCGTAGCCCCGTAGCAGTGATCAGAAATGTCAATTTATGCAACCCGCACAACATTTTCATACTAATTTTTGCATGTTTCTAACGTCATAAACATGAATTTTCATGCAAATTGCATACTTTACAGTTTTTTCACGCTTTTTCGTGGGGCTACACTAACATTCTGGTAAAAATTGTCAACAGTTTTGAAGATCCCATTTCGTGTTTATTCATTTAAAAGCACATGTTGTTTTATGTGGTCTATGGCTTTAAATATATACCACTTTGATAAAAATCAATTTCCATTAAAAATCAATTTTGTTTTATGAATGCCGATATATTAAAGTTGCGAGATAAATGACTGCACGCACAAAATATTTAAAATGTTTGTTTTTCATGGCCGTAATAAAATCCAATATCCCATGATGTTTTATTAAAAACCAGTTATTAACTCCTCCCTCATCAAAAAAATGCTTTTATTACGTAATACAAAAGAGATTTCACATTTTTGTTAACAATAACATTTGAACGTCGTATTTCAGATTGACAATAGCAGATTATTTTGGTTCACTTTTTTACATTGTTACTTTTATAGTATATACACTCTATTAAATTTATTATTTAATTATTTGACTGTATATTATTTTTGTAATTTTAATTTTATAAATACTTTTAAAATGTGGTAATTATAAAATTTAGGAAAAGCTGTAATTTTTTTATTTAACTGTGATAATAATAATTTATCTCACAGTTAGGTTCAAAAACAAAATATCGATTGTCGCTTGCTTCTGCAAACAAAAACATAAGTTTGTTCTGTAATCTATAATGAGGCACTTTAAAGGAATAGACCAGAAAAAAAGACAAGCATTTATATCACAAAACACTTGATGGGGCTTACATAAATAACTTTAGTTTGTCTCAAAACCTAACCGTAGCCCCGTAACAGTGATCAGAAAATTCGATTTATGCAACCTGCACAACATTTTTATACTAGTTTTTGCATGTTTCTGACGTCATAAACATGAATTTTTACGCAAATTACATACTTTACAGTTTTTTTACGTTCTCTCGTGGGGCTACATTAACATTCTGGTAAAAATTGTCATCATATTTGAAGATCCCACTTCGTGTTTATTCATTAAAAAGCTAATGTTGTTTTATGTGGTCTATGGCTTTAACAATGATTAGCTGCCCAAAATAATGAGCCACATTCATTGGTTGATCATGTTTTTTGAGCCGATAAAATTGAGTCGGCTGTTAAGCATGGAACTTATTTTTGTGTGCGTGAAGTTTCGTTCATTCTTTTTAGGTCTAAAGTTCTATACGAAGAAATAATAATGATCAACCATATATAAACGTCATAAACAGGTAGTGACGTTTAAGGCGGGAAATCAGCTACTGCGGGATTTGACTAAAAAGTTGTAAAGACAAAAAAATCTGAAATTTTGCACAGTGATACATTAGGATTAGGTATCTTCAAAAATGTAAAGATTTTGGGGGGTCACAATGCTAGATTTTTAATTATGATTTTTTGAAGTTTTAGTCCCATAAGAGCCCATGTTAATTTTAATAATTAATTTCTCTCTTATATCTGATGGTCACGGGTTCTGAAAATTTTATCATAGATAGCTGTTACTATTAAATTTCAAATGGCATCATAAAATTTAGAAGTTTTCTTTTTAGATTTTGAGATACAAGCCATCTATATACAATCCTTAAATCGGGCATGCTTAAAGTATCTCCCATTATCACATTTGACTGGCTATGGCCCATTATCACGGCTGGGCGATACCGTAAAAGGTCGAACGGCAGGTAACTCAGTATTTTTGAGTCGAGTAGATATATCAGCACAATACTTCTGCTTTGTTTTAGTAACATTTTTGCTAGTCGTTATAACATAATGTATGCTCCACTGAATTACAAGGCACGAAATGACATATCAAGAAAATTAAATATTATTACATTACTTATCGCTCTTGTTGCACCGAATGGCCGTACTTATATACATTTCGGGAGATTTCAAGCTGCGCGCGCATCCATCATAAGCTTAGCAAGTAAAACCAAGGGCAAGTACTCCCTTTGCTATAGGGTGTGTGCGCATGACGTCATTCTGAGCGCTTTTCGATGCTCTTCTTGAGCAATGAATAACATTGCTCAGCATAGGACAAACCTAGTTTTTAGCTATTTTCTTTGCAAAATTAGCTACTTTTTGGTTATTATTATTTTTCTTGCATACTTGAGGTACTAATTCAACCTGTTAACAGCATCAATGCTCTCAAAAATATCGCGAAGTATTTTTAAACTGGCAAAATGTGTCATTTTCCTATACCGGCCAATGTTATTTAGTACTCACTTATGACGTCGACTTTAACATGAATGAAACCAACTTATACCGGACAAAAATGCATGTAAGACTTTTGTAAGATAACTTTGAAATGCTAGTACTCCCTTTGCACGCAAGCAGGACGTTTTGAAAATACAAATTAACAACAGTTATACATAAATTACAAAATTTAGTTTATCCACAGGAAATTATATTGACTGCATTAGGGTTTTTAATATTATGTAACACATTTTTACCTTAGGTAACTGAGGAATTCTATTTTTATTTTATCATAATTAATATTTAGATAAGTGTAAATAAGTAATTATTTTTATTGCGAGCCTCCTCCCCCTTCTCTCTCTCTCTCTCTCTCTCTCTCTCTCTTTTGTTTTTTTAATTACTCTCCAAAACATTTTTAAATTTTTGAAACCCTACATCATCCACCTTTTGACAAGAATCCTTCCACTTTAAGAAATAAAATTAAAAGAAAATAAAATTTCTTTATTCAAATGAAAAACACTTTTTATTTTAATTTAAAAAAAAAAAGGACAAAAAAAATAAGCCAAAATATTTTTTTATATTACTTAGTAGAAAATTTTAATATTGAGATTAAGTTTTAATTTTCCCAGAACATGAAGAAAGAAGTGGCTATCCGTGTTATATCTGCGGTAAGTTGGTTCAGTTTTCAGCACCAGCTAATATACTGTATACGTAGCTTAACTATCGCAAGCAAGCATTGTGTTTAATTGAAAATGACGCTTGTTTCAACAGACTTTTTGTCTAAAATAATTTTGTTATATAATACTCATACAATGGTTTTAGTAACTTGTCTGTTCTCTGTGACATTTAGAGTCCTCAAAGAGTTCTAGTTGAAATATCAAATCTACCTCATTTTAATCAGCTTTTATATAGGGCAAATATTTATATTTCGACAAAAATGTAACTATTCATAATGCTCAATATGTAAATAATTTGTTTTGTATTTTGCCTGCAGTATGTTATAATAATGTAGCAAGACTAACAAGTAATAATATCCTTTAAAATAAATACATTCCGCTCCTTAATTAACAGTTGAATAATTTTTAAAACTTTTAAAAAGTTTCGACTATACAAATATTTGACAACAAGCAATATTTGACAAACTTGTGGAAAACGAAGGACAAATTCACACACCAAGGTTGCTTGATTATGTTTTGTATCAATTTGCAATTAGAAAAGTTTAAATTGATGTTTGTGTGAATGAATAAATGAATGAATGAATGAATGAATGAATGAATGAATGAATGAATGAATGAATGAATGAATGAATGAATGAATGAATGAATGAATGAATGAATGAATGAATGAATGAATGAATGAATGAATGAATGAATGAATGAATGAATGAATGAATGAATGAAAAAATAAAAATATAAACAATTTCATTTTTAAGTGTGTTTTTGTTTAATTAAAATTTGTTACAAAATTTAATTAACTTAATATTGAGGTACGACGTTTTGTGAAAACTACTTCTCGTAAAATGCTTCCTGTAAAATGTATTGTGAAGTCAGACAAAGGGTAATGAGCACATATATATATATATATATATATATATATATATATATATATATATATATATATATATATATATATATATATATATATATATATATATATATATATATGTGTGTGTGTGTGTGTGTATATATATATATATATATATATATATATATATATATATATATATATATATATATATATATATAACGCCTACTGTGAATGTATGTATATATAATAATGCCTGCTGTGTTGTGTAATTGCTGAAAGCAGCAAAAACATAAGAGTTAATCTATATTTATAGGCGGTCTCATTAAATATTCATTAACCGAATACTGTGGAAGTATTTCGTGGTGTTATGAAGAGTTGAAAATTAATTTAGTTTAAATTATTGAACAATTGTAATTCAAAGACTCATGACTCTGAAATTCTAAAGTTAAACCCTCACAAGTATCACAAAGGTAAGAACTACCGGTGATTAAAGTCATCACAGGACCAGTGGTCATCAGTCGAGGAAGAAACTTTTGCCTTAAACAAAGATCTAAATTATCAAAAAGTTGTATTTCAAATTTTGTAGGATTTTTTAAGGACCTTCAATTAATATTATTATTATAATTTTAGAAATCTTATGATTGTTTTCTAGATATTAATATATATTTTTGCTTTTCTTAGTTTTCTTTATTTAAGATGTAAAAATATGTTCAGAATTTCATTTCCTTATCGTGCCGTGCATAACGGC
Source organism: Ecdyonurus torrentis (assembly GCA_949318235.1). Taxonomy (NCBI): domain Eukaryota; kingdom Metazoa; phylum Arthropoda; class Insecta; order Ephemeroptera; family Heptageniidae; genus Ecdyonurus; species Ecdyonurus torrentis. Next base: position 3,129,342 of record OX439130.1, read on the forward strand.
TTGAGATATTATGGCATGATACATTTTTAAACCTCTATCTCCATTTGATATTTTCAGTTGACGCTGCTGCCTGCCACCAACTTTCATTTGGTTTCTCTCTATCAAATTTCAGCTTCGCATGTTTATCCATACCACGATGCTACTTCTTTCCTTTTCCTAAATACATTTATCGCTAAGACGATTAAAGCTCATTCTGTAAAGTAAAGTGAATCTCAACAACAGTGATTGGCTGACCAACAAAATACGACACACTCATTGGTTGATCTTGTTTTTTGAGCTAACAAAATTGACAAAAATTGAGACACATGAAGAGCATGGAACTTTTTTGTGTGGATTTTCTTTCATTCTTATCAAGTTCAAAGTTCTAAACGAAGAAAGAACAATGATCGACCACATGTATAAACGTAGTAAACAGGTAACGACGTCATAATCAGCTGTTATAACAAAGGAACATATCGACACAAAAGTTGCGCCGGAAGTCTGACTTTGCAGAACGAGCTAGAGTATTACTGTACCAAAAAAAAAAATAATAATAATAATATTAACAACTTGATCAATTTATTGATCTAATTATCATTGAAATACGAGACTTTAATAAAATATATATTTAATAAATATTTTAATATAATTAATAATTTTATTAACTTTGTTCTTGCTTGTGTTTCTCGCTATAGTATTTATTCATTTCCTTTTCATTTTAAAGTTGATTAAAATTAATACAATACAATATAAATAGAAAGATGTTTGGTTTTGTATTTGTGTAGTTCAATTTACCATAGAGTAAACACGACATTTTGCTTGATTAGTTCGAAGATCTGGCTTGAGGCGTCGCCACTTGACTTCCGCCTCCACCAATATCCTGACTCAGACTTGGGGATTATTTCCTGCAGAAAAGTCATTACAGTCCCGCTTCCTCATATTAATTAAGACAGAATGTTCATTAATGATCCAATTTTCATACAAAAGACTATCTCTCTAAAAAAAAAAATGAAAAAAAAAAACCTTTAAGGGAGGAAATAATTAGAAAAAGAAACTGAATTATCATTTAAATTTTTCTCATAAAGTTTTTATTTATAAACTGTAACTTACGAAAAAATTAGTAAATACTTAAAAGAGAGAGAGAGAGAGAGAGAGAAATGATGGTTAGAACACAAATTTCATAGTAATATAATTAATTTCTTAATTTAAAATTTATCTGTCTTAATATTTAAATATAATCTTCACAATTCGTGGAGTGCCACATTTTCAACAATACTATTTCTCTAATAACAATTACTAAGTTTATTAAGAAATATTTATAATATCATCATATTCATCATGGCTATTATCAGCTATCAATGATGCTTTTTAAAATAACTTTAAAAACCCATTTTAGCTACAAAATCAACAAATGTGTTAATATCAATTTTTTTTTGTAGCCCCTGTGCCACTATATGTATGCAACCCGTTTGTCCGTACTGGTTCTCGCTCCATAGCTACTATACATAACATCAGCGGGTTTTATATATTTTTGTTATTTACAAAGTTTTTAGCATAACAAACAAAACGAATGCTGCTTAGTCATTCATTCATTCATTCATTCATTCATTCATTCATTCATTCATTCATCTCCATATTTCAGTCTCTAATGATCAGAGAAAACCACAAAACATTAATCAGTTTTATCTCATTATACATGAATTATTATAATTATAATAACATAATAATCCATTACAGTAGAAAACAAAAAGTAGTAGAGCTTGTCTGTCAATGTAATTAAATCAATTATACAATACTTATGTTTGATATTGATAATCAGCTGTGATATTGTTATGTTCATATTGTAGTGATTGCAGTGCAGGGTGACTCCAATATGACACCAGATCATTGCACTCTCAAGTCTGCTCCATAAGGAAGTATACAGCATGACAATCACGTAACGACAACAATACAAAAGCAGCCATCTTTGTTATTGAATATAAACAATAAGACGTTCGACCTCATTTCAAGAAACCAGGAAAAATAGTCAGTAATATAATATAACTTCTTTTTATCATCTTTAATATTGTATAGCATGTCGATGGAACGATAAAAATGAGATGCAGCAGTAATTTAGTTAAAAGCTAGGGGGAGGGGGGGGGGGGGGGGAACTTGTTTACATTAAGTGAATAAAATAGTAATCCTTCCATTAATAGTGAATTTTGTGATATATGTTTTGTTTTGATAAATATCTGGGTAATTTAACATATTTAGCTTATTATTTGTATAAAAATGTAGAGTTTAAGTTTTTCAAATGCTCTCTCTCTCTCTCTCTCACTCACTCACACACACACACACACACACACACACACACACACACACACACACACACACACACACACATACATACACACACACACAAACACACACACACTGTTCTCGCTTAGTGATAAAAATTGTATGTACAAATATCGATCATGCCTTCAAAAATCGTAAAATGCGAACCCGCAGCAACGCCGACTAATACTTTAGTTCGACTTGTAGCTTCAGGCCTCCGAGAATTACTAATATTTTTTTATATAAATTGAGAAGCAAAACGCTTAAGTATAAAAGTTACAGGCGCAAAACCCATTTTTACATCAAAATCCGGTCGGTCCATAATAAGGATTTTAAATCAAGTAACAAAAAAAGTCTATAATATATATATACATATATATATATATATATATATATATATATATATATATATATATATATATATATATATATATATATATATATATATATACAAACATACATAAATAACTCCATTTACATTACGTAAAAAAAAATATAAAAAATCTATTTTCTTATAAAATAGTAAAAAAGATAAGAATTTTTTTTATATGTTTCCACAATGTGTAAAATAATAATTTGATTATGATAATCTTCCCGTAAACTTTCGACTGTATGTATATAGTAATACTATACTATATTTAAAAAAAAATTGAAAACATGGCAAATATTTGCTCTTTACAAAACATTCTCGTTTGTTTTCTATGTTATAAAATCACTTTTTAGGATTTTGTGGGAGGCGAGAGAGAAAGAGAAAGGTTTTAAAGTTGTGTCAAGATTTCCAGCTAAAAGCACATCATCATTTATAACAAAAGTCTACACGTAATCTTTGTCTCAAATACAATTCTCTTCTCTAAATAGTTATCGTAAGTTTAGCCTGTTCTTTAAACCCTCTTATACGTGTAAAACATAAATTTGGAGAGAGAGAGAGAAAAAAACTCTTTAAAATTTGGACATTGAACAAATATCATTTTAAATTGTAATATTTCAACGTAAAAGTATTGATTTTCTCACCCCTTATTCTTATTTTGTTTAAGACTTTTTTATAGCAGTATCAAATTTTTTTATTAGTATGAATACTATATTGCTTATACGTATCAAATCTGTAAACTTTGAAGTTGGTAGAAAAAGTTTGTGCACGTCGTTGTGCATAGTATCTCCAGTTATCTCAGCTCTCTCTCTCTCTCTCTCTCTCTCTCTCTCTCTCTCTCTCACACACCCACTCTCTCACACTCTCTCTCTCTGTCTCTCTCTCTCCTTCTCTCTCTCTCTTTCTCTCTTTCTCTCTTTCTTTCTCTCTCTCTCTCTCTCTCTGTCTCTCTCTCTCTCTCTCTCTCTCTCTCTCTCTCTCTCTCTCTCTCTCTCTCTCTCTCTCTCTCTCTCTCTTGATGTAGAGAAGCCTCTTATTAGCATATTGTACGCACCAAACAATCACAACCCTATACCGTAGGCTACACACTCTTCACAATGCCCAAGTTTTGTTAAATATTTTATACTTTTTTTGAAATTGTTACAAAACAATTCTTTTCATATAAGCTACTGAAACGTAAAAGAAAAAGTATATGGTAGACTTATTGTTTTGAATGTGCCACGTAAAATAAAAATAGGAATTATTGGAATAATTTTTGCTTTAATTAATTGGCTTAAAATACGTTTAAAGGCGTAGAACACCTTGAACAAAAAAGTTACGTAATATCCTAACAAACCTGAAAAACAACGTTGATTTGGCCGGAGTCATTGATTTCTAATTTATTTTCAATTCACAAAATGCCGCTGCCGGTCACTGACGTCACAGCTCGCCTTGTCCACGCGCGCGTAAACCGGGCGAGCTGTGACGTCAGTGACCGGCAGCGGCATTTGTGGATGGGAAAATAAATTAGAAATCAATGACTCCGGCCAAATCAACGTTGATTTTCAGGTTGGTTAGGATATTACGTAACTTTTTTTTCAAGGTGTTCTACGCTTTTAAATGTGTTTATATTCATCATTTAAAAATGGTTTACCTCGGTGCCGTAGTTTTCTAACAATAAATACTTAACTTAATAACATTGCTCCTCATTGGACAAGAGTGATTTTTGGCTTTTTTCATTGGAAAATTTGTTATTGTTTTTCTTGCATACTTGCAAACCTATTTCAACCTATTAAAAGCATCAATGCTCCCAAAAATATTTCTAAGTATTTTAAAACTGACAAAATGAGTTATTTAACTATACCTGGACATGTTGTGTAGTTCTTACATATGTGTGGACTTTTATATGAATGCAAGGCTCCTCTAGACATTTGTTTTCACAGTGTACATGTGAGTACTGTGTATTATGATATTGTTGCTGTTACACAGAAAACATTGCGAAAATTTCCAATAAATTGTCAGCGTACTTCGTTACAATTTGTGACGTGGTCTTGTATTACAGAGCCCCGAGGTAAGCTGCGAGCAAGCAGCGGCTTACATAGCATCACTGTAGGCTAGTTTGCTGGCTACCAACATGACACATCAGACACGTGTGTACGTACAGTTTCACACAAATGAAAGGGAACTATTTAAATATATTGCTATTTTGCTAGCCTCAAATTTTATGTGGAAACGATATTCTTATGTCATTTTCACGTATTTTGACGCGAGCTCAGGTGTAGCGTTATCTATCAGGTGAGCTGCTTTAGCCAGCAAGCTAAACACTGCTCAAATGTAGCATTATCTATCAGGTGAGCTGCTTTAGCCAGCAAGCCAAACACTGCTCAGGTGTAGTGTTATCTATCAGGTGAGCTGCTTTAGCCAGCAAGCCAAACACTGCTCAGGTGTAGCATTATCTATCAGGTGAGCTACTTAAGCCAGCAAGCCAAACACTGCTCAGGTGTAGCGTTATCTATCAGGTGAGCTGCTTTAGCTAGCAAGCCAAACACTGCTCAGGTGTAGCGTTATCTATCATGTGAGCTGCTTAAGCCAGCAAGCCAAACACTGCTCAGGTGTAGTGTTATCTATCAGGTGAGCTGCTTTAGCCAGCAAGCCAAACACTGCTCAGGTGAAGCGTTATCTATCAGGTGAGCTGCTTTAGCCAGCAAGCCAAACACTGCTCAGAGCGTTATGTATCAGGTGAGCTGCTTTGCAGCGGATGATGACTCAAATTGCTATTTGAGCGCCTGCTCTGATTATTCAATAAACACTTTCATTGATTTGCTATGCTTAATTATTCTAGTTATAATAATAATTATTTACTTTACAATATAAAGCAATACTGCCTTAAATGTCTTATGTCTATTTTTAATAATAAAGAAATTTAATTATCTATTAATTAATTATATTTGTCCTTTAATTATCCTTAATCATAAATTTAATATTAGTTTTCTCTCTATCCTTTAAATAATACTTCTCATCAATAAAATTAATAAGTAATTTCAAAGCTTAATTAAATCTATCAGTTCACCACAACTTACGCTTTAATTATTAATTTAATCTGCATCATAGATTTAATTAACGGAAGTTAATTATTACGTCTGGCCTGCGTTCATCAGAGCCGGTTATCACTCGCATAATATTTCTCCACTATTGGCCACGCGAGTCTCGGTCATTGGCATGCAATCGACTAGTTGCCCAAATGGCAACCTAGCATCAACGTTACGCTTGGCAACACCGCTGTTACTGGTTAATGTCGACTCTGCATACCATGACTTTGACACGTGTGCTCGCATAACCAATACTCCAGAACAATATAGAATTCTAAATATCTTTATATTATTATTATTATTAATTAGTTAGACAGGGAAAATCAGATCAATCAACAATGAAATATTACAATATTAATTTACTTATTTATTTTAAATTATGTAGTAGACAAAGCTTTTAGTTTATTTTACATTACCTCCACGTGGCAGAATCAGTTATCATGTACTGGTATTTTATGTATATTTATTATAAATCTATTAATTAAAATCTATCCTCTGTTTCTTCTACTGCTTATAATGAAAGTTATAACTAATTGAATAAGTATCATGTGGTGATTAATAAAGGCTGTAACCACAGAAAGTATAGTGAGTTGGTTTGTCACCCCATGGCTACCTATACTTATACAGTCAATCTTAGATCGTAACGAGTTGTGTATATCCCTTTTAAAACCCGGAGCTGGGTACTACCTTTACACCACGGCAAAGGTCTCCGTCAAGATTGAAGACTGGTGTCGGCAGACAGCGTCCGATCCTTATCTTTCAGCGGCTTACCCAAGACTGAATACTGTTGCACGCCACTCCTGTGAACACCTCCCATTGGCTGCAAAGAATCCCGCGCCCTCAAACCTTGCTTTGTACATTGCCATGCCGACACCTGCTTCCCGGCAAACTTGTTACGCTTCCTAGATTGACTTACACACTTTTTACATTTTATTATGATGTACCCCAAAATACATTACTCCTACCTTAACTAATTAGCTGATTGTCTTTCCTCCTAATTGTCTTGCTGCCGCTTTTTCACCGATCTATCCACGATCCACCACGAGGTTTTTATTTTTCCCCATCTGTGAAAATGTGCCCTCTATATTTCACAGCTGGGACTAAGATCGTAAACAAACGGTGGCGGCAACAAGACAGGACAGAGAAACAACCAGTTATGCAGAAAACCCTAGACAATATTTGTCACATTTTCTCCCCTTCAAGTCACAAAAGAAAAAAAAGTAAAGAAAAGAAAAAAAAAATTTAATGTCCCTCCAAAAGTGATTGTCTTGAGTCCACTGATCTTCTATGGGTGGTCTGTCCTCTTCTGTGCCTCACCAGTATACCCGCCGGACTGGCACGCCGACTTGATCCCCTTTACAGACTCGTATCTACTTTTTACCTTATTGTAACGCATGTAACTCCTCTCATGATATTTTCTTGAAATCTCACGCTCCTTCAGCTGTCTTCGAGCTTCCCTCTGTTCCCTTCTCACCAATGCCATGAGAAAGTCTGGCTCATAGTGCTGCAGCCACTCAGATTTCGCCTGAGTCCACTTTCCTCTTGGTAAATCAGTCTGGGTTGATGCCTCGAAGAACTCCTTCTTTTCAACCCCAAGTGTGTCTGTAGCCTCCGTCTGGGTCTGCTTCTGTTCCCCCACGACGTACTCGATAAGCACGTCCTCGTGTTCTTCTGCAGAACTCACTACTTCGTCGATGGTTATGACGCTTTCGGGACAACCCTCTGGGTGTTGTGTGACGTCTAGTTGGCATATTTCTTCAGACTGGTCCACCCTCTGACTCTCTATTCGTACCTCTTCCTCGGACGGGTCGTCGTCTCCCATCTCTGCTTCCAACTCACGCCACAGCACTGCGAGAGGTGCATGTCTCGCTCCCACAAGTTCAGTCTCCTCGTCGTCGTCAGATGCAGCCCAGAGCTTCACTGTAGGTGGTCGCCAACCTATCTGGCTGTCGTCGTCATCATCCTCGTCTTGTCCCTGGTTTGCCCGTCGTTCGAACTTTTGCCCTGCCTGTTGGGGTACCACCTCTTCTACGATGTTTTTCTTTGGCTCTTGCCCCTGCTGGGCAACCTCCAGCTGTATGACTCGGCTTTCCCCCGCCTCTCTCTGATGCTGTCTTGGAATACGGTAGCCGCGCCACTTGAAATCTGCTTCCCGACGACGGTGATGTTGACGCCGTGACACCCGCCGCTCTCGTTCCTCCTGAAGTCGTTGTAATACCCTCTGGCGCGGCTGCACGACCTCGTTGAAAGGCTGTTGGTCACTGCACCTGCCAGCTTGCTCCACCTGAGTTGGTCGTCTCCACTTGTCTGCCATCTACAACAGGGATAGACAGAGTTACACCTCTACACACGCTTAACACACACTAAACATAACAAAATCCCCATCAGTACCAAAAGATATGGAAGAAAGTTTGCAAAAGTTTTTTTTCTTTTTTTCTTTTGTAAACCTGCCCTATTACCATCCTATAATACATAACGAAATTATTATATTTAGTCGGTATTCTGTGCGGTCTGCCACGCGACGTTTGAGGCAACTCAGTCTGCTGTTGTTGACCACTCTGTTCTTTTGTTTCTTCCTCACTTTCCGAGCTTGATTCGCTTGACCACTCCTCATTGCAGTCTTGTTGGGCATTCTCTCTAGCCCACTCTGGCTGGTAAAAATATTGCTTCAGTTTAACTGCATTCCTCACACCCATAGGTGTACCTTTCCTGTTTCCTTTATTTTATTTTATTTTATTTATTTTAATTTATTTCATTTTATTTTAGTTTTATTTTATTTTATTTTTATTTTATTCTTATAATTAACCAATGTTAATACATGTGTCACTCCTCAACGACACGTGTTGTGAGCTTAAATTAATATCCTTAATTTAAATAAATTTAATGCGCACAATTTTCTCTGTCTCTGTCACTCTCTCTCTCTCTCTTTCTCTCTCTCTCTCTCTCTCTTTTTTTTATTATTATTTTTTAATTCTGTCTTCAACTGACCGAAATCACATTAACCAATGTGCGCTTACAATACATTAACGATAACTACTTAAAATTAAATTTGCCGTATGATTAATTAAATTTAAGAAACGTATAGATTATAAAATTATTTTGCAGGTGACACTTTCGAACCATTATTGCCGTGACATGACCTCCACGCGTTTCTGCATACCATGGATGATCAGCATACCATCATCGTCGTGGTCAGTCACGGTAAACGTGTATAGTTCCCCAACACACACGTGTATGCTTACACACGGATTCACGTCTGAACTTATTAAAATAATTAAAATAAAATATGTTCACCATCACATGAACTATTAAAATTATTATTATTTTATTTTTTTATTAAATTGCTTGTCTATACAAAATTTTTTTTTAATTGATCTGACCCCAGGTTCAACTAGTCAGGCCCCCGTGCAGCGGATGATGACTCAAATTGCTATTTGAGCGCTTGCTCTGATTATTCAATAAACACTTTGATTGATTTGCTATGCTTAAATATTATAGTTATAATAATAATTATTTACCTTACACTATAAAGCAATACTGCCTTAAATGTCTTATGTCTATTTTTAATAATAAAGAAATTTAATTATCTATTAAATAATTATATTTGTCCTTTAATTATCCTTAATCATAAATTTAGTATTAGTTTTCTCTCTATCCTTTAAATAATACTACTCATCAATCAAATTTATAAGTAATTTCAAAGCTTAATTAAATCTATCAGTTCACCACAACTTACGCTTTAATTATTAATTTAATCTCCTTCATAGATTTAATTAACGGAAGTTAATTATTACGTCTGGCCTGCGTTCATCAGAGCCGGTTATCACTCGCATAATATTTCTCCAACATTGGCCACGCGAGTCTCGGTCATTGACATGCAATCGACTAGTTGCCCAAATAGCAACCTAGCATCAACGTTACGCTTGGCAACACCGCTGTTACTGGTTAATGTCGACTCTGCATACCATGACTTTGACATGTGTGCTCGCATAACCAATGCTCCAGAACAATCTAGAATTCTAAATATCTTTATATTATTATTATTATTAATTAGTTAGACAGGGAAAATCAGATCAATCAACAATGAAATATTACAATATTAATTTACTTATTTATTACAAATTATGTAGTAGACAAAGCTTTTAGTGTATTTTACATCACCTCCACGAGGCAGAATCAGTTATCATGTACTGGTATTTTATGTATATTTATTATAAATCTATTAATTAAAATCTATCCTCTATTTCTTCTACTGCTTATAATGAAAGTTATAACTAATTAAATAAGTATCATGTGGTGATTAATAAAGGCTGTAACCACAGAAAGTACAGTGAGTTGGTTTGTCACCCCACGGCTACCTATACTTATACACTACCCAAAATGGTCCAGTATCTTGCGTATCAGTCAATCTTAGATCGTAACGAGTTTTGTATATCCCTTTTAAAACCCGAAGCTGGGTACTACCTTTACACCACGGCAAAGGTCTCCGTCAAGATTGAAGACTGGTGTCGGCAGACAGCGTCCGATCCTTCTCTTTCAGTGGCTTACCCAAGACTGAATACTGTTGCACGCCACTCCTGTGAACACCTCCCATTGGCTGCAAAGAATCCCGCGCCCTCAAACCTTGCTTTGTACATTGCCATGCCGACACCTGCTTCCCGACAAACTTGTTACGCTCCTAGATTGACTTACACCCTTTTTACATTTTATTATGATGTCCCCCAAAATACATTACTCCTACCTTCAATAATTAGCTGATTGTCTTTCCTCCTAATTGTCTTGCTGCCTCTTATTCACTGATCAATCCACGATCCACCACGAGGTTTTTATTTTTCCCCATCTGTGAATATGTGCCCTCTATATTTCACAGCTGGGACTAAGATCGTAAACAAACGGTTGCGGCAACAAGACAGGACAGAGAAACAACCAGGTATGCAGAAAACCCTAGACAATATTTGTCACCGATTTAGCTAGCAAGCCAAACAGTGCTCAGGTGTAGTGTTATCTATTAGGTGAGCTGCTTTAGCCAGCAAGCCAAACATAACTCAGGTGTAGTGTTATCTATTAGGTGAGCTGCTTTAGCTAGCAAGCCAAACACTGCTCAGGTGTGGCGTTATCTATCAGGTGAGCTGCTTTAGCCAGCAAGCCAAACACTGCTCAGGTGTAGCGTTATCTATCAGGTGAGCTGCTTTAGCCAGCAAGCCAAACACTGCTCAGGTGTTGCGATATCTATCAGGTGAGCTGCTTTAGCCAGCAAGCCAAACACTGCTCAGGTGTAGCATTATCTATCAGGTGAGCTGCTTTAGCCAGCAAGCCAAACACTGCTCAGGTGTAGCGTTATCTATCAGGTGAGCTGCTTTAGCCAGCAAGCCAAACATTGCTCAGGTGTAGTGTTATCTATCAGGTGAGCTGCTTTAGCCAGCAAGCCAATCACTGCTCAGGTGTTGCGATATTTATCAGGTGAGCTGCTTTAGCCAACAAGCCAAACATTGCGCTGGTGTAGCGTTATCTATCAGGTGACCTGCTTTAGTCAGCAAGCCAAACACTGCTCAGGTGTAGCGTTATCTATCAGGTGAGCTGCTTTAGCCAGCAAGCCAAACACTGCTCAGGTGTAGCGTTATCTATCAGGTGAGATGCTTTAGCCAGCAAGCCAAACATTGCTCAGGTGTAGCGTTATCTATCAGGTGAGCTGCTTTAGCCAGCAAGCTAAACACTGCTCAGGTGTAGCGTTATGTATCAGGTGAGCTGCTTTAGCCAGCAAGCCAAACACTGTTTAGTGTTATCTATCAGGTGAGGTGCTTTAGCCAGCAAGCCAAACACTGCTCAGGTGTAGCGTTATCTATCAGGTGATCTGCTTTAGCCAGCAAGCCAAACACTGTGTAGTGTTATCTATTAGGTGAGGTGCTTTAGCCAGCAAGCCAAACACTGCTCAGGTGCAGCGTTATGTATCAGGTGAGCTGCTTTAGCCAGCAAGCCAAACACTGCTCAGGTGTAGTGTTATCTATTAGGTGAGCTGCTTTAGCCAGCAAGCCAAACACTGTGTAGTGTTATCTATCAGGTAAGGTGCTTTAGCCAGCAAGCCAAACACTGCTCAGGTGTAGCGTTATCTATCAGGTGAGGTGCTTTAGCCAGCAAGCCAAACACTGCTCAGGTGTAGTGTTATCTATCAGGTGAGCTGCTTTAGCCAGCAAGCCAAACACTGCTCAGGTGTAGTGTTATCTATCAGGTGAGCTGCTTTAGCCAGCAAGCCACACAATGCTCAGGTGTAGTGTTACCTATTAGGTGAGCTGCTTTAGCCAGCAAGCCAAACATACCTCGTGATGCACGTGAATATGACGTTTCCACATAAAGTTTGAGGCGCTCAAAAAAGCAACAATATACCTTCCATTTGTCTGAAACTGTACAATGACTCAACTCTCCATTAGGTTTGTAGTGGGAGACAACCCACCCACTCTTGTCTTGTCTTGTCTGTTCTCTGCAAAATTTATTTTATACTTCAGCGACTGTACATACAGATACTCTGCTAGAAAACTGTTCTCTTGTTTGGCAGCTTAATATATTTGTATATGTAAACTTTAATTAAGTTGATGTTGCATCATCATATAAATACTTCTTCATATTTCCATATGGCAACAGAGTGAAGTTTTGCATGACAGACTGTGTACATAATATATCGTACCATGGGCTTCAAATTGTTCACATTCTTTGTGTATTGTAATTTTTATTAACTCTCTCTCTCTTTGTGATTGTATTTACTTTGTGTTTTATAGATTAATACTTGATAAATATTATTGGTTATTGAATATTTTCAGAGATTCATTTTATTTTACAAGTTGAATATTATAAATATAGAACTTCACAAACAGATTCTGTATAACAATGACATTTAACGGGGGAGAAAATTTATTTTAGAATGTTATTAGTTTGAAAAATGTGAGTTAGAAAAAAAAAAAAAAAAAAAAAAAGAGCGTGAAAAAACTGTAAAGTATGCAATTTGCATGAAAATTCATGTTTATGACGTCAGAAACATGCAAAAATTAGTATAAAAATTTTGTGCGGGTTGCATAAATAGAATATTCTAATCACTGCTACGGGGCTACTGTTGGGTTTTGAGACAAACTTAAGTTATTTATGTAAGTCCCATCAAGTGTTTTGTGATATAAATGCTTATGTTTTTCTCTGGTCTATTCCTTTAAGGTTCAGTAATAGCTACATTAAAAATATCAAAATTAAAGTTTATCTGCTTTATTCTTCCATAAGAAAGCACGTTAAAGGAATAGACCAGAGAAAAACATAAGCATTTATATCACAAAACACTTGATGGGACTTATATAAATAACATTAGTTTGTATCAAAACTCAAAACCCAACTGTAGCCCCGTAGCAGTGATCAGAAAGTTCAATTTATGCAACCCGCACAACATTTTCATAATAATATTTGCATGTTTCTGACGTCATAAACATGAATTTTCACGCAAATTGCATACTTTACAGTTTTTTCATTCCCCCTCTCGTGGGGCTACGTTAACATTCTGGTTAAAATTGTCAACAGTTTTGAAGATCCCATTTCTTGTTTGTTCATTAAAAAGCACATGTTGTTTTATGTGGTCTATGGCTTTAAATACAAGTAAACAGCACCACAAAGTTATAACACTTATAAAAATATTTCAGTAAATTTATAGCATTCAATTATTATTATGAAAATTAAAAATTTTCGATATTCTTTTCTTTAAACATAATGTATACAGTACAATATTCTAACATAATGAACTTATTGTTATTTACCTAAAAAATTGTAAGTGACTGTACTGTAAAACAGTTGGTTTAAATTGAGGGGTTTGTAGCCTGATTTAGCCTGCCGTTAATTAAAGTTATCTGCTAGCACTTTTTGTTACTATTGTTGTGCTTTGGGTTTGAGTAAAGCCCCGTTTTGAAATTCTTCTTTTGCAGAGTAAAATTTTAATTAATTAATTAAACTTAATTTATACACATTTATTATGATCACAAATAAAATATTATTAGTGTAAATGAATTAAATTATTTACTAAGGACAAAAAGTTTACATGATATCCCCCACCCACGAGCCGTTAGCAGTGTTAAATGAGGTCTTCGTGTAGATATATAAACAAACATGAAGAAACGCCGCTTAAGTGGCCATGCAGCTTACACTTGATATAAATGAATCAGTTTAATCTTCAGAAACTTGAAAAGCACAAAAAAGGGCACCAAAGAAATATATTTTTCATTAAATAATAACTAATACGAAGAAGCCAGTCATATTTCTTCTCAGCCTTGAGAAAAACTTGACTTTAAGGGAAATGTTGATGATAAATAATTGACAATTTCATCGTCAATCGTCATTAAATTTAAGATTATTTTCAAGCCTATTCTGTTAAGTTACTATGATAAAAATGTCAGGTAGATCATCGTTGAAAATTAGGATAAATTGTGGAAATAACATTCCAAACTTTATCATTATTTTGCATTTTTGTTTCACCTTGTATTTGTTACATATTTGAGCTTCAAAAAATAGTTTGGAAAATAACTGCTTCTGCAAAGTTTAGTAAAAAACTCAAACAATAATTGGCTGTTAATAAAAAAAAAATCGTTCGTTCGTTTAGAAGTGAGTTGATGTTGGGTGACCGCTTATGTTTACTCTAACAACAGGAAAAGGAAGTGCCGAAAAGGGGGTAGGTGACCGACTGATATCTCGCAAACTAGGACGGTTGCGAATGATAATAATAACACAAAGTTAAAGAAGAAATATTACTTAAAAATTTAGTTATGCCAAACATGTGAAAACACGATAAAATATTTAAGTTATTACACTTTAAAGATAACATGTAAATGTGGAAATTAAAATTTGAGCGGGAAATTTTAATCAAATTACAAACTTTTTTACAATTAAAAATATCATTAAAATTTGGTATGGTATAAAAAATATTATTTTAAATTTACTTGATTTAATTTGAAAATTAAATTGTTTGTTTTATTGGAATTAAATCGTGTACAAAAAATTATTTGGAAAATATAGTTCTTCTTTTAGCGATTTCCGATCCAAGTCGGTCCCCCACCGCCTTAAAGTGGGAGTAGGCTCAGGGCTAGCTTGCTGCTGGCGTGAAGTCTTCTCCCACTTTTACCATCACGTGGTTTCCTCTTCCGGCACTTCCTTTTCTGATTTTTAGAGTAAACGTAAGCGGTCAATATAAAACTTTTTTTTTATTAACTTCCATTTATTATTTTCAGGTCTAAATGCCTAAAAATGAAAGAATAAAAATATATCAACCATACATATACATTTCTCACAAAACTAGTTCAAGCGGATACAGTGTTATTATCTATGTAAAGTCAACTGTGATTGGCTAGTAGGTTTATAACACGCTCTCTGATTGGTTTAGCACCGCGGATACAGCTTTTGGCGGGAACGACCTTGTTTTTTGGCTAGTATGTATAAACGTCGTAAACAGGTAATGACGTCATGATCTCAAAGGTAAAGTAATGTAAGTAGATAACCTATGTAATGCAGAGAGGATTCCCGCTGAAAAGTAGTGGTCAGCTGGAGACAGACGTGTATTGCGGGTCAAAATTACATTGATCAAATGTGGCAACAAAATATAACTTCCAGGATAAAATAAAATTAAAGGCAACAGAAAATTGAATAACGATATTCTCTTTGGATTACCTATCTATAGAAATACCTTAAAGGAATAGACCGGAGAAAAACATGAGCATTTATATCACAAAATACTTGATGGAATTTACATAAATAACTTAAGTTTGTCTCAAAACCGAACAGTAGCCCCGTAGCAGAGATTAGAAAATTCGATTTATGCAACCCGCACAACATTTTCATACTAATTTTTGCATGTTTCTGACGTTATAAACATGAATTTTGACGCAAATTGCATACTTTACAGTATTTTCACGCCCTCTCGTGGGGCTACATTAACATTCTGGTAAAAATTGTCATCCGTTTTGAAGATCCCATTTCGTGTTTATTCATTAAAAAGCACGGTCTATGCGGTCTATCAGGTCTATGGCTTTAAGGTAAAGTATCGAAGCTGCTGATTTTAAAGCTGAATATTTGTGTGAAGTTTGCAGAATCAGCTTAGAGGTTAAATCAGTTGGCAACCATGACTGAAAATTCCCCTTAAAGCCACTTTTTGTCTCTCTACTTGTACGATGTTTTGTTTGATGATTGAAAGGAAAGCTCTCTAACAGTGAGAACATTTGTCACTCGACGACTAATTAATGTTTTATATTTCATCTCAAAGTCGATATAAGTAACAAATACTTGATGTCTCGGAGAAATCTAACAAAACTAATAAGATTTTTTGCCACGTAATCTTATCAATTCTACGATCTCGTCAAAGAATTGTTTTAGATAATAATATAATATTACAAAAACTATTATTTAAAAAAAAAAAAAAAATTAAGTAAAAAAAAAAGTAAAAAAAAAAAAAAAAAAATTGACAAAGTCAGGGCCCTAGAGTGAGCCCACAGCTATTTTTTTATTGATTTAATATAAATATGAATGTAAAAGTAGCACCAAATGTGCATATAGTATGTAAGTGTTTTGACTTTTTCTGTCTGTTAATTAACCTTGACGAATACCATGTATATTGTATACCATTGAAGGAAACAGAGAAATAAAGAAATTTTGAATTTTGAATTTGAATTTTTTCATGATGATAATAAAACTTATCCAACAATGATACATTCTTGCATCTGAAGACAATATTTAAAGGCCTAGAACATCTTGAACAAAAAAAAGTTGTCTAATATGTTATTAGAGGACTATGTAAGTGGGTTTCTACCTTTTTTTGGCCTCTAATAAAAATCAATTATTATTATTATTATAACTTAATATCAACGTTCATTTAGCAGGCGTCATTGATTTCTAATTTATTTTCCATTCACGCAATGACAGATGCAGTTTTATGACGTCACAGCTCCACGCGCGTGGAAACAAGCGAGCTGTTACGTTAAAAAATCGCATCTGCCATTTCGAGAATGTTAAATAAATTAGAAATTAAAGACTCCGTCCAAATTATGTTTATATTTAGTTATGTTAGCATATTAGAAATGTTTTTTGTTCGAGGTGTTCTATGCCTTTAAAAATATTGAACTTACAAAATAAATAACGAATCTTTTTCTTTATATTTATAAATATAAATAAAAAAAAAAATCTATTATATATATTATATAATACAATAAAAATAGTGATGAATATTTGTATAGAGGCAAATGTGAAGCTGATTTTTATTAACTTAAGCTACTGCTTCTGCTTGTATTTTGTATTCTCGGAAATATAATAAGGTTCAAGAAATATGATACGTTTTTCTATAGTTAACAAAAATATAAATCAACACGTAAAATTATTTAATTTAATTTAAAATTTGACGTTTCAATTTCATATAAAATTGAGTTTTCATTTTCAATTCTAAGAAAAAATTATCATAATATATTTTAAATATATTTTTTATTATTAATTTATTTTTTATAATAAAAATCAACTTTTCATATCGCATACTTGGAATAAGACTAATAAATTGATATACAACTTTGAAATTAGCCATACACATTGCCTGCGATATTCAATCAATATGTATATTGAAATTATTTGTATATAAATAAATAAACATACATACATATACGTATACACATATTTATGCTTATATATATATATATATATATTATATTTATATATATATATATATATATATATATATATATATATATATATATATATATATATATATATATATATATATATATATGATAAGAAAATTTCTTGGTGAAATAAATTACTCTCTTACTTTCTGTGAAGACACTGGGCTTTACACTCGCTGATATCACTATTTTAAATAACAATGATAAAATAATAGTCACTTTGTACATAATTATAAAAACACTCAATTCAGCAAGTGTAAAGCCCAGTGTCTTCACAGAAGGTAAGACAATAATTTATTTCACCAAGAAATTTTCTTATCATCATGCAACCTCGCTCGAAATTCAACATTCAATATATATATATATATATATATATATATATATATATATATATATATATATATATATATATATATATATATATATATATATATATATATATATATATATATATATAATTATATATAATTATATATAATTTTATATATATATATATATATATATATATATATATATAAATATATATATATATATATATATATATATATATATATATATCTATATATATATATATATATATATATATATCGACAAAATCAAATAGTAACCTCGTATCTTAGATTTTGATGTTTTCAAGTATACAGTAGCACTGTAGCTCAGAAAAAAATTACAAAAATTTAACTTTTATTTTATCCTAAGGCACATGTATTGCACATTACTTCAGCTCAGTTTCAAACTTTGCCAACTGGTGGTGTCTTTGTAATTAACTAATTAGTAACAAAAAACGACTTTTTTTGTGTACTTTTGAAAACAATGATTTGAAAAGTGCATTTCCTCTGAAAGTACACGAGATAAAAATTTCAAATTCAAACAACCAATAAAGAAAATATTGATTATTCATGCCATGCATTCAATAAAAAATTGCAACCAACCCCTTTGCCAAAAAATGCAAAAAACGTAACTTTGTAACTACAAGCATTTTAAAGCTGAAAATCACTTTAGGGGTAGAATTGTGTATTGGTAATATGAAACCATTCAAATTATATTGTTCAGTTATTTGTGCGAGGAAATATATATTTATTTAAAAAGTATATGTACTCCGGGTTGCATTTTACAGGCTGATTGTACTGTGGGCTGCATTTATTAGGCGCTCTCAAGAATTTTAAATCATAATTTGGGGTTATTTTAAGGTTATTTCAATTAAAGTATCAAATCATTTTACCAATACAAATTTATGGCTCTAAACTGATTTTCAGCTTCTAAACCCTTGTAGTTTCAAAGTTACGTTTTTTGCATATTTTGGCAAAGGGGTTGGTTGCAATTTTTTTTTGTATGCATGGCATGAATAATCAATATTTCCTTTATTGGTTGAGTTTGAAATTTTTATCTCATGTACTTTCAGAGGAAATGCACTTTTCAAATCATTGTTTTCAAAATTACACAAAAAAAGTCGTTTTTTGTTACTAATTAGTTAATTACAAAGACACCATCAGCTGGCAAAATTTGAAACTGAGCTGAAGTAATGTGCAATACATGTGTCTTAGGATAAAATAAAAGTTAATTTTTTGTAATTTTTTTCTGAGCTACAGTGCTACTGTAAACTTGAAAACATCAAAATCTAAGATACGAGGTTACTATTTGATTTTGTCGATATATAGATATATATTTAAAATACAAAGATACATTTTTCATTTTTTATATGTTCAGATAGTTCATTACATAAATGAGTATAGCTTTAGTTAACACATCTATTCTTCCAATATTAGTTTGAAGTTAATATGTATATTCGGAAGTCAATATGTACATATATCTTTGGCTTATCTTGTATTATAATTATGAATTTCCTTATCATGTCGAGCAATGAGGGAGGTGAATTTTTTTAAACCCCACTTTTTATGACATTTTTGAAAAGAGCGTTAAAAAATTTTGAGGCGCTATTTTTTCTTAAAACGATTGGAGCATGGGAAGTATTTTTAATTAATTTTTGAAAATCGTCCTAAAAAGACTCTGACGTCATCAATCGGGCATTTATTTCGGAAAGTATTGACCGTAGAAGGTTCAGTAGCCAGTTTTTGAAATCCTGAGAACGAGCTGATTTCATTAAACTGGTTACTGAACCTCGAACGATTAGTATTTGCCGAGAAAAAAGTCGAATGATGACGTCAGAGTCTTTTTAGGTCGATTTTCAAAAATTAATTAAAAATACTTCGCATGCTCCAATCGTCCTAAGAAAAAATAGCGCCTCAAAATTTTTTAAAGCTCTTTCCAAAAATATCATAAACTCAACAAAAAAATTTCAATTCACCTTCCTCATTGCATCACTGCGGTATACATAAGATTGTTCTGCAAAGTCAGACTTCCGGCGCAACTTTTGTGTCGATATGTTCCTTTGTTATAAGTATAACAGCTGATTATGACTTCGTTACCTGTTTACTACGTTTATACATATATGGTCGATCATTGTTATTTCTTCGTTTAGAACTTTAAACTTGATAAGAATGAAAGAAACTCCACACAAAAAAGTTCCATGCTCTTCATGTGACTCAATTTTTGTCAATTTTGTTAGCTCAAAAAACAAGATCAACCAATGAATGTGTCGTATTTTGTTGGTCAGCCAATCACTGTTTGTTGAGATTCACTTTACTTTACAGAACAAGCTTATATTATTATTATTATAATATTGTTGTATAAACTTGAGCTCTACTTGACGAAGATCATCTATATAACTGCCACTCAATCCCTCCTTCATAAATAAATTGTATTGACTCAAATTAAATTACCACTCATGCGTATTTTTACAATTTTACTCACACACACACATATATATATATATATATATATATATATATATATATATATGATAAGAAAATTTCTTGGTGAAATAAATTACTCTCTTACTTTCTGTGAAGACACTGGGCTTTACACTCGCTGATATCACTATTTTAAATAACAATGATAAAATAATAGTCACTTTGTACATAATTATAAAAACACTCAATTCAGCAAGTGTAAAGCCCAGTGTCTTCACAGAAGGTAAGACAATAATTTATTTCACCAAGAAATTTTCTTATCATCATGCAACCTCGCTCGAAATTCAACATTCAATATATATATATATATATATATATATATATATATATATGTATATATATATATGTATATATATATATATATATATATATATATATATATATATATATATATATATATATATATATATATATATATATGTATATATATATATATATATATATATATATATATATATATATACATATATACATTAAATTAGTTACTTTAGAATATATGATGTTAAATCTGGTACAAATTTGTTAATCCTTCATCAATCACAAAATTTTAGGTTTATTTTACGAGAGGCGGGGATTACGTGTATTTTATATAACATAGTTAGTCCAAAGCTATTTTGTATTTCATTATTACACGATTAGCAATTTTTTATATTGTGTACATTTTCATGGTTTATGTTCAGTTTACAATAAAATTGCTGTTTTTAGTAGCTTGTATATTTGAACTGTAAAACATTACCTTTCGTCTCAACAAAAGAATCAAATATAACAGTATAGGGTGTGTGCGCATGACGTCATTCTGAGTGCTTTTCGATGCTCATCTTGAGTAATGAATAACATTACTCAGTATAGGGCAAACATAGTTTTTGACTATTTCCTTTAGAAATTAGCTATTTTTTTGGTTATTATTATTTTTCTCACATACTTGAGATACTAATTCAACCTGTTAACAGCATCAATGCTCTCAAAAAAATCGCGAAGTATTTTTAAACTGGCAAAATGTGCCATTTTCCTATAGGGTGTATGCGGATGACGTCATATTTATTGCGCTTGGAGGCCATACTGGAGTAGTGCATAACATTGCTCAGCATAGGACAAACTTTATTTAAGCCCATTTTCTTTGGGAAATCGGTTAATTTTTTGTTATTTGATATTTTTCTCACATACTTGAGATACTAATTCAACATATTTACAGCATCAATTCTTTCAAAAATATTGCATTGTATTTTTAAACTGGCAAAATGATTTTTTTCCCTATGCCACTCATGTTATTGAGTTATCCAACATGGCGTCGACTTTAACATGAATGCATAGACCCTATACCGGCCAATGTTATTTAGTACTCACTTATGTTATGACGTCGACTCTAACATGAATGAAACCACCCTATAGCACAATATGTAAACATGCAAGAAATAAAGTTCTGCTGCGAGATTGATACTACTAGTTTAGTAAAACAGTAGAAATCCAACATCAACGAGACAATGAGGAAGTCTACACAAAGTTCACCCCTAGATTTGAATACGTCATTTAAAAGAGATAAAGTAGTAGATAAACTTGGCATAGGCAATTACCTGTAAAATTGGCGTTGTAAAAGAAATAAAAAAAATTCAATTCCCAACCCTTTGCCGACTATGACGTCGCATTTGTTTACATTCGATTTTCATTTGTCTTCTGGATTTCAAATGATCCCATTATTGAAAGGCGACTGTTGGTCGTTAAATTTTTTGAATTTGTAGCAGTTGCATGAAATCTAAAAGACAATCAAAGATCTGATGTAAACAAATGACGTCACAGTCGGCAAAGGGTTGGGAATTGAAATTTTTTATTAAATAAAACGTCAATTTTGCAGGTAATTGCCTATGCCAAGTTTATCTACTACTTTTTCTCTTTCAAATGACGTATTCAAACATAGGGGTGAACTTTGTGTAGACTTCATCATTGCTGTAGTAACACGTTACTGTATTGTACAGTGCAGTACAGTTACGGACAATTTCTTTTTTCCGTGTATGAACTGCATGAAACTCCCACTAAATTTTCAGTGTTATACCCAAATGGAAATAATACGTGTTTAATTTTAAATGGTAAAAATAAATTATCACAATCCCGTGTACAAGTCTTTTTGTGTAATAATTGAATAATATTAAAGGCGTAGAAATGTAGGAATGTTATATTTGACAAGACCAACGCTTGTTGTAACTTTGATTGTTACTATGAACTGCCTGGGTCAATAAACATTATTATTCTTATTATTCTTAGAACACCTTGCACAAAAAACATGTCTAATATCCTAGCATACCTAAATATCAACGTTAATTTGGCCGGAGTCATTGATTTCTAATTTATTTTACATTCACAAAATCAAAGCTGCTGGTTTGTGACGTCATAGCGCACCTGTTTCCGCGCGCATGGACTTGTGAGCGGTAACGTCATAAACATGTAGCTGACATTTTGTGAATGTAAAATAAATTAGAAATCAATGACTCCGGCCAAATTAACGTTAATATTTAGGTATGTTAGGATATTAGACATGTTTTTTGTCCAAGGTGTTCTATACCTTTAAAGATATATACATACTTGCGGTTACCGTGGTTGAAGTAAGAGCCATATGTTGGTGTTTTTAAAAGAAGACAAATGAAGTCAGATATACAATTATTATTACAATTCAATGATATGCTCGTAAATTACAAAATATATACGGCTAATAAATTTGAGGCATCATTAAATCTCAATAAGATCGTTTTCCACTTGGTTTTGAATAAAATTACAGCATATAAAAGCGAATAAAAAAGTGTCCTTTTTTTATATAGTCTAAAAATAATTTTGATACAAAATCCGCTGGTAGTCATTGAAGTGAATAAGATTATTCCAACCACGCAAGCAACAAAATACTTGAAGCACCAAAAATATTCACAATGCGTTTGATTTTGGAAGGAGTGGTCCACTTTTTTCTTATTATGTAAAATACTTGTGAGGACAGATATTCATTTGTAATACATTTTTATACATGGACTTCATTTTATTGCTCTTATATAGTGATCTGCTTCTCACAGTCAAGTGATTTGAGAAATATACTCGCTACATCAGGCTTTGCAATATTTTATAAGTTATGTCCATGTTATGTAAGATCTTAAAGTTAGGGAGGAGAGGAGAAATTTATCATTTCTTGAATAATATATTATCTGCTCGAAGCAAAATGTGTGTGTGTGTGTGTGTGTGTGTGTGTGTGTGTGTGTGTGTGTTTGTGTGTGTGTGTGTGTGTGTGTGTGTGTTGCATAACAATATATAAATAATGTACTGTCTGTCTGTCTGTCTGTCCGTCCGTCCGAAAATGTAAAAAAGAAGACAAAAAAAGGTGTGAGAAAGAAAGTCAATAGCTTGGTAAAAACAGTAGGTATTCCTCTGAATGTCCCATGCCAACTCTAAAATTAGCTAATGTGATTCATGGTCAATTCTCATTAAATTAATGCAAAATCAGAACACATCATTGAAATTGAAAACTTTTCTTTTACTAAAGAAACATCAAATGATAAAATATATTTGATATGATTTAAATGTTATTGTTTTCTTTAAATGTGTAGCTTTGTTT
The DNA here is from genome assembly GCA_949318235.1 of Ecdyonurus torrentis. Lineage (NCBI taxonomy): Eukaryota > Metazoa > Arthropoda > Insecta > Ephemeroptera > Heptageniidae > Ecdyonurus > Ecdyonurus torrentis. The sequence goes on from OX439130.1 coordinate 3,153,140, forward strand.
TGAACCATTGTTTTGCATAAAATATCCCTTGGTGAAATAAAATTGAGGAATTAAGTAAACATTTCAACAATATATTACGCGAGCTTCGACAGTTAAAAATACATGAAGTAAAACTAAAAGTTCAGGCTAGATGGCATCAAACTTTTTTTTTCTTTTTTTTTCTCAGTGCGCTTTGTTTAAAGGCCTAGAACACCTAGAACCAAAAACATGTCTAATACCCAAATATTCCTAAATATCAACATTGATTTGGCCGGAGTCATTTATTTCTAATTTATTTTCCATACACAAAATCACAGCTGCGCGTTTGTCATAGCGTCATAGCTAGCCTGTTTCCGCGCACGTAGACTAGTGAACTGTGACGTCACAAACCCGCAGTTGTGATTTTGTGAATGTAAAATAAATTGTAAATCAATGACTGAGGTCAAATCAACGTTGATATTTAGGTATGTTAGGATATTAGTAATATCCTAACATATCTAAATAGATATTAAAGGAATAGACCAGAGAAAAACAAAAGCATTTATATCACAAAACACTTGATGGGACTTACATAAATAACTTTAGTTTGTCTCAAAACCCAACTGTAGCTCCATAGCAGTGATAAGAACATTCGATTTATGCAACCTGCACAATATTTTCATACTAATTTTTGCATTATTCTGACGTCATAAACATGAATTTTTACGCAAATTGCATACTTTACAGTATTTTCACGCTCTCTTGCGTGGCTACATTAACATTATGGTAAAAATTGTCATCAGTTTTGAAGATCCCATTTCGTGTTTATTCATTAAAAAGCACATTTTGTTTTATGTGGTCTATGGATTTTAACATGTTTTTTGTTCAAGATTCAAAATGTCCTACGCCTTTAAGTTCAGAGCTCCAAGATGTTCATATTTCATTGTTTATTCCAATCATATTTGCATGTATGTCGTGTCAGCTATCACTAATGCAAATTTCAGGGTCATTCAAGGGGGTCATGTATTACTGAATAATATGACTTTATAATTGTAAAATATATTTACAGTAAATTCAAATGTTATTATGTTGTACTTTGAGTTTGTCTCGTTGTTAGAAGGAACTCTGAGCCAGTGACAATGTGATATATTGTGTTCTTACTTGTACGTCACTTTGCGACGTATAAAAATAGGAAGAATATTTGAAAATAATACATTGCCGTTAAATTTGCATATAGTATTACACCATTAAAACCACTGTTAAATTTAACGAACGTGAAACGTGATATTTTGATTTTTCTTTTATTTATTTATTAAATTTGAAAGAAGCAAAAATCTTCGGTTATAAATATATTAAATCGTGCTTCAGATATTTTTGCAGACACAAATATGTCAAGCTAGCGAACAATGATAAATCTTGAGCAGACGGATTGTATTTCTTACTTTTTAACAAGAACATTTTATATATATATATTTAAAATTGGTTTTATATATTATTAAGCAAAATATAAAAGATTGTGGAATTATTTGTTGAAAACCAAAGGTAAAAAAAAGAAGAAGTATTATTCTACGTGACTTCCTTTCTTTCGTTCTCTTTTGACGTTCTCTCTCTCTCTCTCACTCACACATATTGTAAATAACCCAGATATAAATAAAACCAACAAACACAAAGTACGTACGTACGCTGCCGTACATTGACTATAATACTGAACCGTTGGCCTCAGGCAGACTTTTCTCTCCGACATTACTTTTATACTATTGAAATAAAAACACAAATATTTTTTTTTAAAGCTTACGTATTTACTTGCACACACACACACACACACACACACACACACACACACACACACACACACACACACACACACACACACACACACACACAAACACAAACACAAACACAAACACAAACACAAAATTGCTTGCTTTTATAATTTTAAAACATATATGTTGTGTTGGTGATTGAAAAACAAAAACAACAAAACAACAACATAAATTTTAGATTGTTAAATACTTGATTTGTTTACAATTTACGATTTATGTGTTTTAGAAATAGTTAGAGTGATTGGTATTTTTAATATTGACATATATATTATATATATATATATATATATATATATATATATATATATGATAAAAATTTCATTTTTGTCTTACCTTCTGTAAAACAACTGGGCTTTCACTCGCTGCTTAATTTGATGATAAAAATAACACACAACACCAAAACTTGTCACTATATAAGTTAATCAAATACTCAATTCAAAGTTTTTAAAAAAATATATATATAGCTATGTTATATTTACATAAAATTTACACAAATATATATATATATATATATATATATATATATATATATATATATATATATATAGGTATTGGTTAAGAATTATTCACAAGACGCGTAAATTTGACGCACGTCGACGGATAAACCAAGTCGAAACAAAATGTAAACAAATGGAGCCGTTCACATGTAATTTTCAAAAACAAAATGTGAACGGCTCCATTTGTTTACACTGTTCCAACTTTATTTATCCGTCGACGTGCGTGAAATTTCCGCAGCATGTGCATATGATTTGAAACAAAACCATAGTATGCTAACTACTTGGATTTCAAGAACCATGCAGTATAGCTTGTTTTGTAAAGTATGTTGAATATCAGTTACAGTGATTGGCTGACCAACAAAATAAGACACATTCATTGGTTGATCTTGTTTTTTGAGCCGATAAAAGTGAGTCGCATGTTTCGTATGGAACTTTTTTTTTTTTTTTTTTTTTTTTTTTGTGAGTTTCTTTCATATTTATCAAGTTCAAAGTTCTAAACAAAGAAATAACAATGATCGACCATACATATATAAACGTAGTAAACAGGTAACGACGTCATCATCAGATGTTTTTAACAAAGGAACATTTTCTAAGCTGGCCTCAAGAGTTGTGTGTACTATATATAACGAACTCCTATCTTTCTTTACCCTAATAAAAACAATTGAAATTTGAAATCACCAATCATAACGTATTTCTTTTATATTATTATTTGTTATCCAATCATCTCTCTCTAACCGACAGATAAACAAAGAAGTCGCTACTATATGTTTATATGAGACAAACAGTGCTGTATAATTACGTATAAAAAACTTCAATAATTACATATATATTATTACATTATAATTATTATCAACCTAATTATTATTACAAAAAAAAGAGTATAATTAGAGCTCTTTAATTAGTTTGTATAAAATAATAAAGCTTTGTCTTAAAGCAGCTATGTCCTACACACAAGAATGAGTAATTATCTTCCTTTGAAAGTTGTGGACTAATTGCTTCTCCAAGTTCTCCTTACTTACAAATAAAACCAAACCTGGGGTCTTCAGTATCTGAAAACCAAGCCAAGTCAAAAAATACATTCATAACGCATGAGGTACTTTCAAATAGTTGGTCTTCTATTTTGTATACTACATACAATACTCGGATATATTTAATATTATAATTTATTTTATTAAAAAAGTTTTTTGATATCAATTTCTGTACACTGAAAAAAGGTTTGCTCAGGGATATTTTTGTTGTTCGATACACCTGCATAAAATTTAAAGGAATAGACCAGAGAAAAACATGAGCATTTATATCACAAAACACTTGATGGGACTTACATAAATAACTTTGGTTTGTCTCAAAACCCAACTGTAGCCCCGTAGCAGTGATCAGAAAATTCGATTTATGTAACCCACACAACATTTTCATACTAATTTTTGCATGTTTCTGACGTCATAAACATGAATTTTCAATCAAATTGCATACTTTACAGTTTTTTCACGCTTTCTCGTGGGGTTACATTTACATTCTGGTAAAAATTGTCATCAGTTTTGAAGATCCCATTTTGTGTTTATTTAATAAAAAGCACATATTGTTTTATGTGTTCTATGGCTTTAAGGCAGGAAATCAGGTACTGCGGGATTTGACTAAAACTTTGTAAAGAATAAAAAAACTGAAATTTTGCACATTGATACATTAGGATAAGGTATCTTCAAAAATGTAAAAATGTTGGGGGGTCTAGATTTTAAATTATGATTTTTTTGAAATTTTAGTCCCATAAGAATTCATGTTAATTTCATTGATTATTTTCTTACTTATCTGATGGTCATGGGTTCTGAAAATTTTATCATAGGTAGCTGTTACTATTAACTTTCAAATGACATCATAAAGTTTGCAAATTTTCTTTTTAGATTTTGAAATGCAAGCCATCTAAATACAACACTTAAGTTGGTTTGCTACACCTCAGCCCACTGTAAGATTTTCTATAAGGCTCTTCTGCTATACAAATTGATAAATCACAATATGAGATATAATTACATACGTAAAACATTGAAATATTATATATACAGATAATAACACATTTTCTCAAACTTCATTGTAATGTTTATACAAACATCGTTTAATAGAGTTCTTATGGTTGTGTGATTCGTTTTTTATGTTTGTATTCTTGTTATTATTGGTTGTTTATTTGTTTATTTTTTAAGTTATATTTGACAAGACCAATGCTTGTTGTAACTTTGATTGTTACTATGAACTGCCTGGGTCAATAAATATTAGAGAGAGAGAGAGAGAGAGACAGACAGACAGACAGACAGACAGACAGACAGACAGACAGACAGACAGACAGACAGACAGACAGACAGACAGACAGACAGACAGACAGACAGACAGACAGACAGACAGACAGACAGACAGACAGACAGACAGACAGACAGACAGACAGACAGACAGACAGACAGACAGACAGACAGAGACTGTTTCTTTATACGAACACATAATTATTATTTCTCTTCATAAACTGCATGGGGAGAAAAACTTGTAGAGTAAGCAACCCAATTTACAATTTCTATTGTAGATTTACACTCAAAAAAAAGTGCGCATTACTTCAGTTACAAATCCTAACTTATTTGAGACATTCACTTTTGATTTATTTTAAGTTAAATTAGCTATTGTTAATAATTTGCTACACTGTATTATTTTAGCTACTCATAATAACTCAAAAGAGTTTATCTCAAATAAGTTAGGATTTGTAACTGAAGTAATGCGCACTTTTTTTAGAGTGTATATTTGTGACGTCATGAAGTCTAAAATGTATCTATTCTATACATTAAGCCTAGTCTGTGAGGGTTAAGGTACAGCTGTGGCCAAAAGTTTAAGAACGAAGCAGTGGCAGCCGCAGCGTTTTCCCATAAAGATAACATAGTGTAGTTGCCTGTACAAATCGCTCTCAAACTTTTGGCCAGAACTGTACATAACAAAGTATATTTGATAGTTACACCTCATATTGTATTTTGTAAAACAAAAAGCCTAAATATCAAACTTACAGGGGTAAACATCATTTTAATTTGAAAATGTGACTTCTTATCCTGACCAAAAGCAGTCACTAAGATATAAAAAGGTGAATCTGTAACAATGATAACATAAACTTACCTGTTTTGGTAGACAAATGATTTGACGCTAGATATGTGTTTTTTAAGTGTATATATATAGTTATAGAAAAGTTGTGATGAAAGTTGTTGATTAATAATGTACTACACTGCATAAAGAAAAGTTTCACGGGGTAATTTACAATTTTAATTATTTCCATTTAATATATGCAGTAAAAACGTTTTGTATTACTTTATTATATATATATATACAGTATATATATATATATATATATATATATATATATATATATATATATATATATATATATATATATATATATATATATATATATATATACGTTATATATATATATATATATATATATATATATATATATATATATATATATATATATATATATATATATATATATATATATATATATATAACTTTGTACAAAGAACGATCTTCGTTATATACTGTATATTATCAATTACAATATTAATGGAACATTTTACGATAAAGTAATTGAAATAGTATAAAAAAATCCACTATATGTAAATGTATACGATATAAGAAAAAACTAGATATTTAAAACACTCTCAATTCTTTGAAAATGTTAACATACACTGCAATACTAACATTCCCTTTCTGCTATCCTGATCATTCGTATTAATGTAATTGAAAAAAAAAATGTTAAAACGTTGAAAATTGACACTCCTTCCTTCTGACGACATTCTAATATTTGTTTAAGAATTCAGGAAGAATAATTTTTAATTTCAAGAAAATTCTGAAAAATTGCTGCCCAGGCTCTAAATTTTGATTTCTTTTTAAAGCCATAGACCACATAAAACATCAGTAGCTATTTAATGAATAAACACGAAATGGGATTATCTGAAATAAGTTAGGATTCGTAACTAAAGTAATGCACCATTTTTTAGAGTGCAGAAGTGCAAAGTACATTCTCTCATGAGTCTCATGTTACAGGCTTTTGTCGACGTGTGCTTGGAACACGGCAACACGAGCGAGGCTCAGAAGTACAGTGTAAAGCAGAAAAATTGTTAAAGAGATACTATTGGTCAACGAAATTTCAATAGCAAAGTGTGTCTGCTGCAGCAGTTCTCCGCCTTCTCAGGCTAGTTGTCATTGCAATGGCCAAACGACATAAATATAAGCACACCTCCTTGACTATGCACACCTTCTATCTTTCTCTCTCTTGGTCTCAGAACCAGAGTATTATGTTTGCTTGCCTGCCGATCAGCCGCCTGATGCACAACATTCTCTCTCTCTCTCTTTCTCTCTCTCTCGCAGAACTAAAATATAATGCTTGCCTGCTTGACCAAACAAAAAGACATTTTTATATGAACATGTTTGTTTTTGCATGTGATATTGTTCTTATCACAGGATGTAAAATATCATAGAGAAAGAGAAGGTGTGCACCGTGCATAGTCAAGGAGGTGTGCTTATATTTATGTCATTGGTCACTGCAATGACAACCAGCCTTAGAAGGCGGAGAACTGTTGCAGCAGATACACTTTGCTATTGTAATTTCGTGGACCAATAGTATCTCTTTAACATTTATTCTGCTTTCTACACGGATAGAAAAAAAAACATAATTTATGCTGCAGAGCATTATTACTACGCTTCTATAGTATAAATTGTGCTAAAACGGAATTTAACAATCGTTGTGCTGCGTAGTATAAATTATTATGCTAGCAAGCAGCATAATTAATTGTGCTGGCTAATTGTGCCATATTAGCACAATATTTATACAAATATTTACCATAAGCAAGATGGCGGCTCATGAACCATATCATACTTTATTACAATCATATATAGCTAATTAGACATTAAAATGTGTTAATTTTCTTTTATTTACAATAAATAAACTTGTATCTAGCCGCAGATGCAAAAAGTTTTAAACTTTATGTGAGAAATCCGCCAATTTATTTAATGCGCGTGACGTCACCAAAAAACGAGGGAAACGAGCATCAGCGAGAAAAAAACATGTGGTCAAGTAAACAAAAAGTCAGCAGTTTTTTTTTTATTTTATTCTAGATTATTGGAGTTTAATTGAAATAGTTTTGTATAATTTATTATCCTAAATGTATACTTTTTGTGTAAATGTATTGTGAGTTTTCAAAATTGCTTTGCACGTGAAATACGAGTGATTGAAGTTTGCTCATGGTGGACCGACAAGCTCAAGAATTGCCACAACTTTTATTCGTCTTATTTATTGTGGAAGGTAAGGAAATTATTTTATTATATTTCATGATAAGTTATTACAATATACTTTATTGTTATTGATTTGTGTTTCCATTATTTTAACGACCCAAAATAACGAGAAAAACAAACTTAAATGCCGTTCAGTTTCCTCAGTTTGTGTTATAAACATACCAATTGTAGTCGATATATTTTGATTCCAAAATGATTTTATAATTTTTGATTACAGATTCCAATGAAAGGATGACCTGTATATGATATGATTCAACTAATTTACTGGCTTGGAGCACATTATGCAGACTTTTGGGACACAATCAGCGAGGTCAGACACGCAATAATCACCAAAAAAAAAAATAATAATTCTGTAATTTTTGTGCCTTTACACCCATCATATACCATTAACATTTTTAAATACTTTTGATTATGTCATAAGTAAATCTAAATTCTATGTAAATAATATTTCCCCCATCCCTCACTTCATTCATCTTATTGTTTTATGATTAATTATGAAATTATATGTATGTTTATGTATACATATTATAAAAATATAAAAAAATAATAATAATAAAACGAATGCTCCCAAAATGGTTTTTGTTATTTCTTTCTTTCAAAATGTAAATATTTAATGATACCATTACTTATAAGATAAATTGACTATATTTTAAAAGAAGCGATAACTAGTTATATTTAAACATGCACCTACTTTTTTTTTTTTTTTTTTTCCTTTCTTTTTACAAATCTGTTGCAGAGTATTTAGCAGCTATTGACTGATGAGAATTATTTAACCACTTTTTATTCTAAAGTTCGTTTAAATTTACTATTATTCCTTGTTCAAATCATTGCAAATAAATTATATTATGCAGGTTGAGTTGAATCTATAAAAATCTACACCATTTGTGAGCACTAAATAACATGGACAGGTGTGGGATTGTGACTCATTTTGCCAGTTAAAAAATAATGTTATCGAGATTATGTTGTATAGGATAATTTACAAATTATTAATTTTTTGAAGTTTGCAAAATAATAATGTTAATAATAGTAATAAAATCAACGAATTTTTCAAATAAAATAGCCAAAAACCATATTTGTTATGTGGTGAGCGATGTTAGTGCTCCAGCATGGCGTCGAAGCGCAATCTGTATGACGTCATGCGCATAAACTCTATAATAGTCTAATTTTGATGTATAAGCCTTCTGCGCATGCGCAAATTGCCAGCATAAATATTATTAACTTGCGTGCAACAATTATGCTAGTCAGAATAAATATTGTTCACCGCAGCACAATATTATGCTAGTACACCAGCACAACGAATTGTGCTATTAGCAAAGTGAATTATGCTGTATAGAACACTGATTTTGCTCTGTGGCATAAATTATGTTAATTAGCATCAATTATGCTGATATTAGGCCAGCATAATCAATTATGACTTTTGTTTTTTCCGTGTACTGTACGTGAGCAGAGTGACAGAGCAAAACAAGGCCAAGTACTACGTCAAGTTAGAGTAAATATCATCACCTACCTACCTATCACTATAGGGTGTTTGCATGTATATCAAAGTTGACGCCATATGTGACCACTAAATAACATGGGCTGTACTGTCACATTGATAGTATTTGGGACACAAAGGATTTTACGTATTTTTACCGCACCAATACAAGTCGATGAATAACAATAAGAGAGGTGTTCACTGTTGCACTTCTCCACCTTTTACTTGACTTCTATCATTTTGATGATCCAATTGGTCAAAACAGGAAACGAGTTATCAAAGCGATGAGTAAACATCATGCAAACAAGAGAGAAGGAATAATGGGTGGGCGAGCACATTTTAGTTTGTTTTGATAAAAGTCAAGTAAAAGGCGGAGAAGTGCAGCAGTGAATATCTCTCTTATTGTTATTCATCGACTCGTATTGGTGCGGTAAAAATACGTAAAATCCTTTGTGTCCCAAATACTATCAATGTGACAGTACATAACTCAGATTGTAGGATACATTTCAAAAAAAAAAAGAAAATCAAAAAAATCAAAAAAATCATAATCATTTTTTCCCGCTAAATTTTGAAAATTCATTTTTTTGTATTTCTCCTTGGTAAACCACAGTTTCTCACATGTATATGGCAAGTACTTGTCTGATTCAAGAATGTCGCTCACGTGATGTTAATAAGTTGAATTTTAAATGTGTAAGAAATAACAAAATAAACTGATATTCCACAGCAAATAGTTTAAAATGATGTTTTTTCCTATATTGAGCAATGTCATTTATTGCTTCATAAGTAGCTTCTAGCACGACTATTGCTAGTATTATTTCATATCTCCACCGATCTCAACAAATGGTGCATTTTAAACCAATAAAAAATCGACTATTTCGCCCTTTTTTTAAGTTTATAATGAGATTTCTACTAGAAATCGGCGATATATATCGATATATCCGATAGTATCGATATTATCGATACTTTTTTGAGGCGATATGTATCGATATATCGATACATATCGATACATAACTCCGACTATCGGTATTCGATACTTTTTGAAAAAAATTCATAGTAATTTATTTACAATTTCAAATAGTAAGCCAGTTTTCGCGCGCTCTGTTGTACCAACGAATCAGCGCGTGCAGCTGAGAGGGCACTGTGCATAAAAGCGCACTGCCACTTACTTCCCCAGCTCAGTCAGCTAGTAGATGTTGTATATATGAATCATCTCTAGCTGTACAGAGCTCTCTGCCGTGCCTTGCCTGATGAGTGCTAGGTAAATTTGATACTATTTTGTAATAGTGCTCATGTCCCATACCGTCTTAAAAAAAAATTCATGGTTTTTATCTCGTTAACAAAATACTACATACAAGATAAGGACACGCTCGGCCAATTTGAGTATTTAGATACTAAAATTTCTGTTTAACTTTAAATTAAATTATTTTTTACTTACAATTTTTTTTTTTTTTTCATTCTTTATATAAATTTCTGTATAAAAAAATCGACTTTTTTGTATAAAATCGACTATTTGCACCAAAAATCGTCGACTATATAGTCGACTATTTTGTAAAAATGATCGACTATTTTTGCGCTCTCTAATTATAATGTATGTTACCCTTTAATTATATAACTAGAATCAACGAAAAAAAATTTTTTTGAGTTTTTTTATTTCTGCCCAAAAAGTGCGTTTTTTTTCGAAAAGTTACCAACCCGTTAGAAATTTTATTGAATTTTTGGATGTAACTCGATTTTTCATACCCAAATCGGTCATACAAAAATTTATGATACAGTATTATACTAATTATCAGTTGAGTTTGGTTCTTTTTCATGTAATTGTAATTAAGCGTTGATTATAAACGTTTGTGACGTCACACGTAAGCGTTAAATATCTACGTTTAAAGCATGACGAAACTGTGTACAAGCTTTTCAACGTTTAGAACGTCGATTATACAAATCTATTTTTTAGTGTGTAAGCGTTGTTTTTCAAAGTAAAAATTTTCCACCATTCCTTTGAACCCTTTTCTAAACAGTTTCTTTTATAGTATATTCTCTATTAATTATTATTATTATTTTTACACTTGCGAGATATTCTATAAAACAATAAGTCATTATAATCACTAATGATACCAGTCAGAAAATCAATTATTTGCTTTATGGAATGTTTTAGATTCTAGTTATCTATTCATTTAATTAATTATAATTATTATTATTTTTTTAATTCTGATATTTTCTATGAAGCACAATATGATTTAATAATCACTAATTATACCAGTGAGAAAATTATCTATGTATTTGCTATATAGAATGTATTCTATAGTACTATTCATTTATTTATTCTTTTTCTTTCTTTCTTTCTTTTTTTTTTTTTCTTTTTTTTTTAATTCTGAAATTTTCTATGAAGCGCAATAATATTTATTAATCTCTAATGATACCAGTGAGAAAATCATCTATTTGCTGTGTTTCTAGTATCTATTCATTTATTTAACCTTCTTTTTTTGTTTTTTTTTTTTAATTATGAATTTTTCTATGCAGCAATAAGATTTATTAATCACTAATTATACCATGCCGTGAGAAAATCATCTATTTGCTGTATGGAATGTTTTAGTTTCTAGTATTTTAATTATTTAATTGATTTATTTTGAACAAATTTGAGATATTCTATAAAGCCATGAGATTCAATATAATGTATAAATTTTAAAACTTCATATTTATAATTTTTTTATATTAATTTGATAATAAAAATAATACTGAGAATAGAATTTTTCACAACTATTTTACTACACACATCTTGAAGTAGTAATTTTAAAATATGGTATTTTTACATAAGATTTTATCGTGACACAAATTAAATGTTTACGCAAAGTACACATATTAGTATGCGGCAAAGTTGAGCCAAAACCTAGTTCAATTTTTACCCTCTTTCTTTCATACATCCTTAATTTTATAAATATAGAAATATAATAATGAATATTATAAAATAATCAGTTGTGGTTATTAATAAATAAATCGGTGTAAAAAGTACTTGAAGCTGGAAATCGCGTACTTCAAGATTTGACTAAAAAGTTGTAAAGAAGGTTAAATCTGATATTTTGCTCAGTGATATATAGTGATATACAGTGATAATATATAGGCAACTTAAAAAAATGTTAAAATTTTGGGGGGTCACCATGCAACATTTTGAACTATTATTTTTTTGAAGTTTTATTCCCATTAGAGGCCATGCTAATTTTAGTAAATTTAAAAACTATAAATATTTTCTGTCTTATCTGATATGGTCACGGAGTAGCTGTTATCATTAAGTTTGAGGTAATAACAAAAAATTAGGAAGGTTTGTTTTTAGAGTTTGAGATATAAGGCAACGAAATACAACCCTTAAATAAAATAGTAATAATATATTATATATACAATATATAATTATATATATATATATAATTATATATTGTATATATATATATATATATATATATATATATATATATATATATATATATATATATATAATATATATATATATATATATATATATATATATATATATATATATATATATATATATATATATATATATATAAATTATATATATATATATACACACACACAAACACACAAACATATATAAGTTTACCATCTTATTACTTCCAAAAAAATGCAGTTTTCCCCAAAATATGAAGAAAAACGTTCGAAATGAAAAATTGTTGTTTTGCTTTTGCCCTCGTGCGTGCAAGAGCAAGGTTGTGTCGCACACTCGCACAGATAAGTGCACATTATGTGGGGCCGTGTGTTGCGAGACGATTTGCAGTTCAGTTGCAGTGTGGTCTGGTTGCAGTTCACTTCACATTTTTTTGTAGTACATACACGCACTGTGAGACTGACTCTATAAACCTTCTAGTACAATTTTACTTCACGTTGAGCAAGCAATTAAATTGTAATTTTGAAATTACACTTCTGTGTAAGTTTATATGGTATGTAAAATGTTATTATACTATTTAATTTTAGTTTTTTGTTCGGGTGTTGAGACTTTTTTTTTTTTTTTTTTTTTTTGCGGGCGTACCCATACTATAATTATAGGGTGTGTACGCATGACGTCATTCAGAATGCTTTTCAATAATCTTCTTGAGCAATTAATAATATTTTGCTCTGCATAGCACAAACGTACAGTTTTTTACTATTACTGTTTTCTTTGAAAAATTAGCTATTATTTGGTCTATATTTTTTTATCTTGCATAATTGAGGTACTAATTCAACACTGTATACTGAATGAAGTGTTCAGTTAATACTTAGCTACACAATGACAATTATACTCCCTTAATTTTTTTTAAATGCAATATATTTTATATATTATATAATATGATCCTTTTCAGTCCCTGGCTTGTTCAAAAATTATTTCACCGTCGTAAATTTTAACCACGTTTTTTGTGCGGTTCTCAGAATGACACAAATATGTCAAAAATGTTTTCTTTATTTTGCAGACCCTCTACCCACTCTAGAATGTTCAAAATAGCTTTTAAAAAAACGCGAAATTTAAGGGCGTTTCTGGTTCAATTTTTGTATTTTTATCTCCTTTTTTTTTTTTTTTTTTTTTTTTTTTTCAATTTTTATTAAATTATCTGATATAAAATCTGGATATATTCAGTGAATTGTATACTGGGACTGAAGAGCATTTATTTAAATATTAATTATTGATATACTGTATTTTGTATTTATTTTCATTATTAAAATATTATACATTCTTTGAAAATATGTTATATCAATTTTTAAGATTTTACAATAAAAATGCAGTGACTTTGGCATGCAGTAAGTATTTTAGAGCATAGACGGCGGTATGCAACCTTGGAACCTGCTTGGAACGACGTATCACATACGTACGAACATATTATACGTATTTTTCATTAAAACATCGAAGTATTTTCACAAAGAAAATTGAACATGATTTGCGTTTGAGAAAACAGTTAAATATTTGAACCTCTCCATACATTTTTATATAGGTTTAAAATATATAGTACTTTTTTTATAATAAACAATTTTGTGTTGAACAAGACATAAATAAATGCATAGTCATTATTTTTTATAGATTTATTTATTTGTGTACTCGGTAATAGTACCCTGTGCGCGACAGGGTACTCGCTTTTTAACTTTTTTAAACAATTTAAGATAAATACAAAAGAAAGACGGAAGTTTTTTTTTTTTTTTTTTTTTTTTTTTTTTTTTTTACACACATTTAATTATGTATATGGTTACTGTATACGTCATATTTATTTTAACATTTAGCAAATGAATAAGCTTTTTTTTTTTATTATGATTATATATATATTTTTTTTGCTATACAGTTTGTTTAAAGCCCCTTGTCAACTTATTTTTTATCATTTAGAATACTAGATTGATAATTATAACTTATTATCCATGAAATAGACACCAACACGTTGATTTTGTATTTATTTTTATTTAAACGGTTTTTATTCACGCATCTGATGTCACAATGTACCAATGGGGTCGTGATGTCGTGCAAATAACTTGAGGAAGGGGTTTCAATTTATGACATGACCAGAGCGGTGACTGTGATTGGCAAAAATAAAAATAAATACAAAATCAACGTGGTGCTGTCTAATTCATGGATAATAAGGTATGGTAATTATCAATCTAGTATTCTAAATGATAAAAAAAAAAGTAAGTTATTGACAAGGGCTTTAACACGTCTCTCTCTCTCTCTCTCTCTCTCTCTCTCTCTTAATTCAGTTGGAACTCTTTCTTTTCCTCCAGTCTTATTGGTAAATTTTAAATGTGTTCCAGTTTGCTTACTAAGCTGCGATATAAGACGCGGTGATAAGAATATGGACATCTCTCAGATCAAGCAAGAACAGCAAGACGGCGATGATCTTAACGCACCAGGAAACTCATCAGGTGAGAAATAAAATAACGTTGCACAACTGAGAATACCCGGCCTGGCTGGCATAATAAAGTTTTAGACCGGCAATCCAGCCTGGGGAAAAGAAAAAAAAAACTATATTAACATTAAATTATATATATATATATCGATCTTGTTGCGAAAAAATGCCTATCTCGTATTTTTTCAGTGGAAGCAAAAGGCCTATCTCGTTTTTTGTCAGTGGAAGCAAAAGGTCTATCTCGAGTGCCATCTCCATAACGTTCGGGAACGAGATAGGCCTTTTTTTCGCAATAAGATCGATATACTTTTTATTGATCCATAATTAATTTTTCGGAACATGATTTTGGGTTTCTTAAATATATATATATATATATATATATATATATATATATATATATATATATATAATATATATATATATATATATATATATATATATATATATATATATATATATATATATATATATATAATATATATATATATATATATATATATATATATATATATATATATATATATATATATATATATGTATATATATATATATATATATATATACATATATACATATATATATATTCATAATGATTACAGGAACATACATGAACGTACTTGATCATACAGGATTACATGTTTATATAGGGTATATATCCGCATGACGATATATTAATTATATTTAATTCGCTTGTACCTTTGACTCCATACTTTGGCAATGAATAACATTGCTCAGCATAAGACAAACGTAGTTTTTGGTTATTTTCTTTGGAAAATTAGCTATTTGTTAGTGATTATATTTTTTTTTTTGCATTCTTGATGTACTAATTCTACCTGTTAAGAACATCAATAATAATAATAATAATTAACGGCTTTTTATTGGGCGAAATCAGGCGTACAACCTCTCAATTTAACCCAACTGTTTTACAGTACAGTACAGTCAATTACAATATATAACAAATAATAGTGTTAGACTTATAATGTTAATTAAAAATGAATTAAAAATATTATGTTGACAAAATTTCACTAAAATTAGTTCATTTATAAATAAAATATTTCAATTTATGTTTTCCTTTCACTAAATTACACGATTGAGAATATATTTACATTTTATATTTATTAAAAATATGAAAAGAAAATTAATAATATATATAAATACATTGAGAATTTTTTATTGAGTATATTAATATATAATTAATGAGCAACGAGAGAATTTAAATCTATACAGATCCAAATATCTCTCAAATAAGAGTTTTTGTAATTGAGATTTAAATGCTCTCAAAAAATTGCTAACTATTTTTAAACTGGCTAAATGTGCAATTTTCCTATACTGGCTAATGTTATTTAGTACTCACTTATGGCGTTGACTTTAACATGACTGAAACCACCCTATATATTATGC
Organism: Ecdyonurus torrentis; assembly: GCA_949318235.1. Classification (NCBI taxonomy): domain Eukaryota; kingdom Metazoa; phylum Arthropoda; class Insecta; order Ephemeroptera; family Heptageniidae; genus Ecdyonurus; species Ecdyonurus torrentis. Next base: position 3,169,467 of record OX439130.1, read on the forward strand.
TGACAGGTCCATCACAGCCAGACAGCGCAGAAAGCAAATCATCTACATCAAGTACAAGGAGTTCAACTGGTGACAAAAACTTCTTCAAGAGACAAGAAAGCACTTTTGATGTTGTCTCGATCTATTGTGATGGAGTATACGAATCTGTAAGTCTTTTAGCTATTTTATTAAGGAACTGTAATTTTATACATGTCGCATCTCTATCATATCGAAACTGTTCTTCTGAAATTATCACGAACCTGATGTGTGGTGCGTCTACATAGGGTCTACTGTATGAGATGTGACATGCATCGGGTTTGTGATAATTTCACAAGAACTGTTTTCACGCTATAGAGACGTAAATTGCAGCAATGTACGTACGGAGAACAAAACAGCTAGTGCATCTACGGTGCAACCCATTATACCTGCACCGATATTGAGGTTCATAAAATTGACCCCCATCCCCATCCCCGTCCCCGTCCCCGTCCCCGTCCCCGTCCCCGTCCCCGTCCCCGTCCCCGTCCCCGTCCCCGTCCCCGTCCCCGTCCCCGTCCCCGTCCCCGTCCCCATCCCCATCCCCATCCCCATCCCCATCCCCATCCCCATCCCCATCCCCATTTTTTTTTTTTTTTTTTTTTTTTTTTACATTTTAAATCTATTTATAGTAAATGGCATGTCGATGTTGTTGCGAACAAAATCTTGCAAATATCTTGCAAGTGGTTTGTCACGGTTAGCAAAATGTCTATCTCGTATTTTGTCACAAAAGAAGTTTTTTTTTTTTTTTTTTTTTTTTTTTTTGTCACGAGAATTAAAACGTGTAACTCAAGCTCCATCTACGTAACTTTCGTAAACGAGAAAACGAGATAGACATTTTGCTTTTTATGACACAATACGAGACAGCATCGATATATAAAAAATTTACAATTTTCTTTCCTCAATACTTATTCGAGAGGATGCAGTGTAATTAACTATGTAAAGTCAACTGTGATTGGCTGCGGTAGGTTTATAACACGCTCTCTGATTGGTTTAGCACAGTTTTCACACGCGTTGATTAGTAAGCTGTGACGTCATAAACGTACATGCATCTGACATTTTGTAAATGTAAAATAAATTAAAAATCAAAGACTCCAGTCCAATTAACGTTGATATTAGGTTATATGTTTGAATACTACACATGTTATTTGGTTTAATGTCTTCTCCTTTAAACGCTTGAGCATCTATTATAATATAACTCGAGATCCGTTTTTTACAAATTTTGGCAAAGGGGTTGCTTGCAAAAAAAATTGCAACTGTACAGCTCTGGCCAAAAGTTTGAGAACGATATGAAAGTGATCGGGCAAAACAGATGAGTCATCAATGCAGGTTCCTTTTTTCCTGACTATATCAATAGTATGTGAATCTTTCCCCTCACCTCCTCTTTTAAGTTTGGCTATCAGTTGTGTCTTATCATGTTTTTTGATCAAACAATCACACAGAATGTAGTGATTTCTATATTTACCTATCAAACTCACAAAAATTGTCTTCTTGAGTTTTATTTTTATATTATACCTTACATGAAGCAAGGAAAAAAAAAATATTTTTTTATAAAGTATTAAAAATATTCAATAATTATATGATTACAGTTTATGATGTTTATGCTACTTTATATAAAATGGATATAATAAAAAAAATTAATTATTTCATTACTTTATCTTTTTTTAATTAACTTATTTATAAATTATAATATTTAATTTTTAAACAATTTAATTTGATATCAAATTTTATCTTCTGTTCTTCTTTTCTCCCGCATAAACAATCACCCCTTTATTGCGTCATTTGAATTCATTATAGAATAAAAGTTGTTTCATATAAATAACTAAGCTAACTAATTTTTTTTATGAAGTATTACAAATATTCAATAATTATATGATTCCAGCTTATGCTATTTATGATACTTTATATTTAAGGGATAGGCCTGTATTTAAAAAAAATTATTTTACTCTTTTTATCAATTAACATTCATTAATTATAATTATAATGTTTAATTTTCAAAGAATTTGATTTTGTATTCAATTTTATCATCTGTTTTTTTTTATTCCTCCGCGTAAACAATCATCTCTTTACGTTTTTTATATATAATTATAAAATAAAAGTTGTTTAATATAAATAATTAGTTAATGAATTATAGCAAACTATTTAATGACACAAATTATGTATGAAAGCGATTATTTGTAGAAATTAATTATTTGATTTAAAAAAAAAAAGAAAGAAAATGTTTCAAATAATGCAAAAACAAAAAATAAAAATAATCAAATAAATAAATAAAAATATTGGCCAATGATAGTGCCTCTTTTTTTCCCAACAACCAATCATTACTTCAGAACTTTTTTTTTCACTTGACTTTGCAGAACAAGCTAATATAAACTTGCATTTTAACAAACAAACAAAAAAAAAAAAAAAAAACAGAAAAGACAGAACCTTTTACAATATAAAATAGCAGGTATGCATAACAAAACTAAAATATTTTGTAGTCATCAGAAATATTGAAAAGCTAGAAAGGTGTATGCAGTAAGCAAGCACGAGAGACGCACGTCTGCTTGCTTGTTGCCTGGCTGTGCTCAAAATAATCGTAATCGCTTCACCGATATAGTCAGGAAAAAGGGAATTTGCTTGTTTACATGATTTGTGTTGCGGGTTGCATTTCAAATCGTTCTCAAACTTTTGGCCAGAGCTGTACATTATGAATAAGCAACATTTCTTGACTCTATGATATTAATTTGAAATTTTTATTGCTTGTTGTTTCATGGGAAAAATAATTTTAATAACACATTTTTGGACAACGTTCGAAAACAGGGTGTTTTAGTTTACTAATTGATGAATTGTGAACGAACTGTTTTCGATAAAAATATGAAATTTATAAAATATATTGTCAGATTTATAAGCCGCACGACAAAAGTAATTTCAATTTTTTGTGACTTTTTATTTTTGTATTATAACGATTCAAACTTCGAAAACACGGGAATTTCTAATACGAGCTTTTCATTCTACGCGTGCGATATATTTTTATTCTTTTAATTATACTCTAAAATTTTTTATGTTAAAGGAAATTAAAATTTTTGAAAATCTTGCAAGAATGCAAATCTTTCAAGATCTTAGAATGCACCCTTAAATTTACTCGTGACTCGATTTCGATTAATTGCGAACATCCTTAGAAGGCATGGACTGTAGTTTTGGTCTATTTTGCATATAGTCGATTTTCTCTTCATGTTTATCTTAAAGCCATAGACCACATAAAACAACATGTGCTTTTTAATGAATAAACACGAAATGGGATCTTCATAACTGATGACAATTTTTACCAGAATGTTAATGTAGCCCCACGAGAGAGCGTGAAAATACTGTAAAGTATGCAAATTGCGTGAAAATTCATGTTTATGACGTCAGATACATGGAAAAATTAGTATAAAAATGTTGTGTGGCTTGCATAAATCGAATTTTCTGATCACTGGTACGGGGCTACTGTTGTGTTTTGAGACAAACTAAAGTTATTTATGTAAATCCCATCAAGTGTTTTGTGATATAAATGCTTATGTTTTTTTCTGGTCTATGACTTTAATTCATGAGATGCTTTTTGTTACAGGTAGCACGGTGCAATGCTACACTACTCGCACGAGGTTCAAGATACTTTGCCAGGAAACTGTTCGTTACCCCTGGATTCACAAGAAATAAGGAATTGTGTTGTATTGTGAAAGACGTAGAGCCTCATGTCTTGAAGTTGTTGGTCAGGTAAAAAAAAATCTTTTATGTGTAGTACGTAGAAACGGAAGCAGATATCAATGAAATCGCTTAAAGTGTAGAGAACGTTATCAGAGAAGCGACATCCCCATGTTTTAGGCATACTGCAACACTCAACAATTTTGACTTGGCAACGTTGCGTTTTGAAGCACCAATCAGAGGCCAGAAGGGGCCAAATCAAGGCGCCAATGAAAGAGCGCGCTATAGTAATTTCGTCTGCAGCGTTGCCAATTTTAAAGAAATAAGTATTGCGGGTCTGCCTAACTTTTTGGGGTGTCACTTCTCTGTTAAAGTTCTCTAAAAGTGGTAGGTGACCGTCTGATATCTCGCAATACTAGACGTCGCTAATTATATCATTAGCACAAAAGTAAAGAAAGAAATGTTACTTAAACTTTAAGCTATGTCAAATATGTGAAGACTCGAACAAGTATTTAAGTTATTCCACTTTAAAGATTACATGTAAATGTGGAAATTTAAATTTTAGTGTCAAATTTTAGAAAAATTAAAAAAAAAATTAAAATTGGATTTTTTTTTTTTTTTTTTTTTTTTTTTTTTTTGAACAAAAAATAATAATAATTTAGTTTTTATTTGAAAACTATAGTGTATTTTGTTTTACTGGAAAATGTGAAAATTTATAGTTCCCCTTTTAACGATATCCGGGCCAAGTCGGTCACCCTTTGCATTGACAAGAAGATATTATATTATTAATCGCACCTAAAGGAATAGATCAGAGAAAAACATAAGCATTTATATCACAAAACACTTGATGGGACTTACATAAATAACATTCATTGGTTTCAAAACCCAACTGTAGCTCCGTAGCAGTGATCAGAAATTTCAATTTATGCAACCTGCACAACATTTTCTTATTAATTTTTTTATGTTTCTGAAGTCATAAACATGAATAGTCACGTAAATTGCATACTTTACAGTATTTTCATGTTCTCTCGTATAGGGCTAGGGCTACATAAACATTCTGATTAAAATTGTCATTATAGTTTTGAAGATCCCATTTCGTGGTTATTCATTTAAATTTACATATTGTTTTATGTGGTCTATGGCTTTAATGACTTGGTTTTAGAAGTATCCGGTAAAAAATGTTGCCATAGTGAAACAAAAAATATATTGTATTTGTATGATTTATTGTATTTAATATATATAATTGTATTTGCAGATTTTGTAAACACCCCGACAAGTTACCTGTGGACACAACCAAGGACAGCCCTGATGAGTTACTGGAGCTGGCACGTGGAGCCAAAACCCTTGAATTTGACTATCTCTTAGCCTTATGTGAAACACAACTCATGTGAGTATATTACACTAAAAATAATAATAATTTATAATATTATTTTTATTTCGTTGATTCTAGTTAAAGAATAAAAAATAAACACTATTTATTCTTATGCATATTTAAATTTTTCGCATAGAACACAGGACATTGTGTAAAGTAAGTTTTTATATTTTTTCTAATTAGGTGGAGAAGGATGTTCATTCCATTGAAAATTGACGATTTTTATCAACTCTATTTATGCTAATAAATCAACGTTTAAAGTGAAATTGTACTTAAGTGTTGAGTTTTCAATACAATAAGAGTTGAGTTTTGAAACGTTAATTATCAACACTTATAACCGTTGAAAAAATACTTATTCCGTTGATTGCTAACGAAATTTTTTAGTATGTCATGAATTCCAAAAGTTGCCTACTTTACAGTTTTTTTAAGCCCACTTTGTGAGAGGCTACATAAGGGTTAATATGTGTCACAGCTATAGTCCTCGCGCGTGGAAACTGGCGAGATGTGACGTCATAAACCTGCAGCTGTCATTTTGTGAATGTAAAATAAATTAGAAATAATTTACTGTGGTCAATCCACATTGATATTTAGGTACAAAAATAAGTAACTTTAGTATTTATTGACGGCTTATTTTGCAAACCCTTGACCACAACATTACATCAGATAATTACATAAGCAAAAATAAATAATACCAAATACATTTAAAAATTTTTTTTAACCGATTTTTTTTTTTTTTTTTTTTTTTTGCTTACGTTAGAATTGCTTATTTAAACCAAGAAACTTATATGCGATATATATATAAATATTTAATAAAAGAGTAATTATTATAGAATTTGAGAAAGAGATAAAAAAAGTATATATATATATATATATATATATATATATATATATATATATATATATATATATATATATATATATATATATATATATATATATATATATATATATCGTCGTGGTTCCGCTATATTGTCCGATGTCCACTTGGTTCAAAGTTTACTAATGTCCGATGTCCATTTTGAACCAAAAAAATTTTATTGTATTTTTCAGCCCAGAATTTTATTTTACATATATATTTCAAATTTCTTATAGATAGCTTACAAATTTGAAATTTTATACAATAAAAACTCGAAATATATTGCGAGAAAATACGTCAGCTGATCCGCGGTACGCCTCTTTTAGGAACACGCAGATATCATTTGCTTGTCAAAACTTGCATTTTAAAGAAAACATAACGATATTTCTTGAGAAAATTAATTTAAAAATTGATAGCTATATTTACCGGCTTATTACGGTTAATTTTCAGTAAAATAATTTATGAAAGTTACTGCAAATAATTTTATAGTAAATTTCTACAATCGATGTTATACTTTAACTTAAATTTACGCAGATAAATTTAGATTTTTTTTTTTTAACATTCATAATAAACATTAACATTTTTAATTAGCATTTGTTGGTTTAAGAGTTGATTACAAAAAATTATTATACACAAAAGTATATACTTTTATATATATTTATAAAGAAAAATTATTGTATCGCAAGAGACGATAAGAAAAAAGTGTTTTTGTAATAGTTTCAATTAAAAAAAAAACAAAAAAAAACATATTGACTTTTTAAATACAATATATATGCATCGGACAATATATTAAATTAGTTTCAATCATATTTAATTTATATGCATTATGTATACTATGTTTTGACCTGTTCTTTTCTATAAAAACATAACGCAAAAAAAAAAATTATCTGTAAATTTTATCGCAAACAGTTCGCAAAACAGTATAGTGTTAAACTACCCCTATATAGCTGTTTTTGCAATTATTTTGAAATTGTTTTTTTTTTCTCTATGCACATAGAAAATAAAAATTTCGTGTGAATTTCATAATCCCGAAATATTACTATATCTATAATCGCGCAAGTATACGCATGCTGTGCTTGAATTTATATTTTTTCTTTAATTTAAAGTAATTTTACGAATTTACGAATGTCATATAGATTTATTTAAAAATACTTATTTGGGCCCCTAAATTTTCAGTTTCATAACAGATTGCTTTTTTTTTTTAAATTTGTTATTATAATTTATTATTATTTTTAGAAAAGTTGCAAGTCAATATAACATGAATTATGAATTCTTTGACTTTGAATTTGAAATTTTTATTGTCTGATGCAGTTGCATAGAAAAGAATTAATTTCAAGTTTCTGAACGAACCTATGGTTAAAAAATACAGCAAAAGTTGCTCTAGTTAATCAACTGTCAACTAGTTAGTCAACTGTGACCTAATTTTATTTGTGATAATTTTTTTAAACGACTCCAATTTATTTTCTGATGTACTAATTTGTACGACAATTTTTTAAAATTATTACTATGTCGATCTTCTCGCGTCAAGATGAAGCTACTACACTTTACAAATTTCCGAAGAATGAACGATCTACACTTTACAAATTTGCGGCTACCTGGAGCTTCACCTACCTGTTTTATATAGCAGAAGCTCCAGGTAGACGCAAATTTGTAAAGTGTAGATCGTTCATTCTTCGTAAATTTGTAAAGTGTAGTAGCTTCATCTTGACGCGAAAGGATCGATGTGAACTTAAAAACGAAATTAAAGGAATTTTGAATTCGTATAATATTAGATCTTCTATACGGCGATCATATTTTGTTTTTTGTTTTTAAATTTATTTAAGTCAACTTAAGAGCAAGTAATACTAATTACATTGCATATTTTTGGTGAGTTGCATCATATATCGCGCTGTTGCTAATATACCGTAACCAACAATAAAAAACTAAAGCATCATATTTATAGGCAATATATCGAAAATTCAGAATATGGTTTTATTTTGTTAATACAACGCTTCGTTCATGAGTTATGATTTTTTAAAGTTTGAGTCCGCAATCTTTTTTACTCAACCGAAAGAGTACAATTATTTTATTTCTAATAAAAATATAACATATTTATAAAAAAAAATATATATGCCTTGTTTGGCTATATTTATGATCGTAATAACTGTTAAATGCCTCCTTGATACTGCAAATATTAAAGGAGATAATTAGTTTTTTGTGTCTCTTGAAAAGTGGTTCAAAGTGGACATCGGACATTAGTAAACTTTGAACCAAGTGAACATCGGACAATATAGCGGAACCACGACGATATATATATGTTGGCAACCATTGCCGAATTCGCTCATTGGCCGAAATAAGTGACCACGTCGCGGCGTGGCAATGCATTTTTGCCAAGATCCGAAATGCATCGTAATTTTGACCACGTTGCGGAGTGGTTTTTAACAAATGCCAAATTTTTGGCAAATACATTTTAGCCAGTTCGTGGAGTGTTTTTTGATAATTGCCACGCTGCAGCGTGGTCAAAATGTTTAATACGCAGGTTACGATATTCGGTATAAGTATGAATAATATCATATATTTTTTTATTATTATAACAAATCATTTTATATTATGGTTTTCAGTTAATTAAAATATTATAAATTTATAAAAATGATATCTTATTAAATTTGACAAAAAAAAATTGTCTATGGTCAACATTACGATGCACAAGTGCTGAATTTCGGATCTTGGCAAAATTGCATTGCCACGCTGCGACGTGGTCACCTATTTCGGCCAATGAGCGAATTCGGCAATGGTTGCCAACATATATATATATATATATATAAAGAGTTGTACTTTTTTATATATAGGTCTAACAAAGCTGAAGGTAACGTAAGGCATCGACTGCGAATTTCATCTTTTCCGAATTTGCCCAATCGACGAGACCTATTTCTGGTAAAATTTCTTATTTAAAAAAAAAAAAAAAAATTACACACGATAATATTTTCCAGTCATCAAAACGTGATAAATACCGGAAATAAAGATTTAAATCTTGCAGCAGACGCACGAAATGCACATTCGATGCCTTATACGTTATCTTCAGCTATCTCCAGCTTCGTTGATATAGGCAACATTTTATTTTTGTTTCTATTTTTTTATTTTTTTTTTTTATATTTATATAGCAATTATTTAAATTTAATACTATAAAATAGTTTTTATTCAATAAGATTAACAAAAATATGTATAAATGTATGTATTATGTATGTATGTAGAATGATTAAAGTATGTTATGATATTAGACATGTTTCAATGTGTTCTGTAACATCATAACAGTTTTTTATCAATCAAAACCCGTTTTTTTTTTCTTTTTTCTTTTTTCCTTCTTTCTTTTTTTTTTTATTTTTTTTTAAAATTATTATTATTTTGATTGCAGGTATGTTTACCTACGTCCAGACAATATTGACGTAATGTACGAGGCTTCTCAAAACCTGAACTTCAAATCACTGGAGGTCTCTATATTAATGGTAAATATTTTTAATTTTTTATATATAGGGCTGGTTTTTTCATGTTAAAGTCGATGCCATAAGTGAGCGCTAAATAACATGGGCCGCAGTATAGGAAAATTACTCATTTGTCAGTTTAAAAATACTTTTCAATCTTTTTAGGAGCATTGATGCCGTTAACGAATTGAATTTGTTTTTAAAGTATACAAGAAAAATAATAATGACCAAAAAATAGCTAATTTATCAAAGAAAATAGCCAAAAACTACGTTTGTCCTATACTGAGCAATGTTATTCATTGCTCAAGAAGAGCATAGAAAAGCACTCAGAATGACGTCATGCGTTCACACCCTATATAAGTTGGTTTTATTCATATTAAAGTCAACGCCATAAGTGAGCGCTATAAATAACATGGGTCACTATGGCAAAATGACTCATTTTGCCAGTTTAAAAATACTTTGTACGTAATATTATTGAGAACTATGCTAATGTTAATGTGAAATTATGCGAAATTATGGACCTTCTTTTAGGTGTATATTAATTTACAAACTTGGCTATATTTCTGATTTTTTTTATAAAGGAATAGACCAGAGAAAAACATAAGCATTTATATCACAAAACACTTGATGGGATTTACATAAATAACATTAGTTTGTCTCAAAACCCAACAGTAGCCCTGTAGCAGTGATCAGAAAATTCAATTTATGCAACCCGCACAACATTTTCATACTAATTTTTGCATGTTTGTGACGTCATAAACATGAATTTTCACGCAAATTGCATACTTTTACAGTTTTTTCACGCTCTCTTGTGGGGCTACATTAATATTCCGGTAAAAATTGTCATCAGTTTTGAAGATCCCATTTCGTGTTTATTCATTAAAAAGCTCATGTTGTTTTATGTGGTCTATGGCTTAACTTTCTGACGTCATAAACATAAAAAGTCACGCAAATTGCATACTTTAAAGTATTTTCACGTTTTCTTGTGTGGCTGATTAGCATTTTCGTAAAAATTGTCATCATTTTTGAAGATATCCCATAATATCGTGTTTATTCATTAAAAGACACATGTTGTTTTATGTGGCCTATGACTTTAAATGTTGCAGATGCTTATCAAGAGGACTGACGAGGTTGTGACAAGTGAATGCTGGCCTCGTGTGCACAGTCAGATGTTGAGCATGCTACTGGACCAAGAAGAACTTCATTTACAAAGGGAAGTTGACGTGCTAAGAGCTGTTGTTCAGTGGGGACTGGGTGGCCGTGCTCTTCCATTAATTGATAATCCTAATGCAGAAAATGAAGTTGACACTTTGCTTAGAGAAAAGGTTCTGCAATATTTGGGACATATCAGAATCTATACATTTACTTTCGAAGATATAGGGGTACTCTGGGAAGATAAAAAATTCTGGGGTTTAATAACTGCAAAGGAGTGTATTTACATTTATTATATAAAGGTTGGGAACACTGACACGGGGAAACCTCAGGTATTTTCCAAGTGCTCAAGAAAGCGTAATTTCACCAAGCAAATTGAAAATTAGAGGATTGCAATAGAATAAGCTCTCTAGGAAGTATTGTTCACGTGTGTCAGTGGATACAGTAAAGACATAGAACAACTTTAACAAAAAAAAAACATGTATAGTATCCTAACATACATAAATATCAACGTTGATTTGGCCGGAGTCATTGATTTCTAATTTATTTTCCATTTATGAAATGACAAATGCAGGTTTTTGACGTCACAGCTTGCCTGTTTTCACACGCGTGGACTATAGTGAGCTGTGACGTCATAAACCCGCAACTGCCATTTTTTAAATGGAAAATAAATTAAGAAATCAATGGCTCCGTACAAATCTACGTTGATATTTAGGTATGTTAGGATATTAGACATGTTTTTCGTTAAATATGTTCTATGCCTACAAAATGGGAACATTGTACTCAAATGTAATTTTCAAAATAATGTGAACAGTTATATTTGTTTACATTGTTTCAACTTTTGTTAACTCGTGTTCTTTTTGTAACATAATGCAACTTTTTACATTACTGTATGAACAATACAGTGAGAAAAACGTCATATAAAACTAAGCATTTGTTTGCAGAAAGCCATATAACAGATTTTTTATAGTTTTATCCAGCAGGGGAGCAGTTTTACATATTTTTATTTATTACCTTTACTATTTGAATAATGAGTACTTAGTTTGGTAATGTTTTTTTTTGTTTAATGTCTTCTACGCTTTTTAAAATATAGACCAGGAAACGTAACTCAAAGCCCTATAAAAGTGGAAAAAAATTAGGACAAGTCTGAAATTTTCAGCGTTGATAGAGATCAATGCCCCAAGCTTGTAACCAAAAGTTACCAAAAATTGCCCTTGAGCTTTTCCGGAAAAGCGGAAAAATCTGCTAAATCGTAACTAATAAAGATACATTAAAAATTCAAACGGATTCTTGTTCCTCGGATCCAAATACACTGGAAACACATATTTTCCAAAAAATTATATCAACAGTAATGGCGGTGGAATTTTCCAAATTCATCACTTTACCACTTCAGCTACTTTCTCCACATTTTCACAATTTGTATAAAAACTTGAAACTTTAGACAATAATGATTAACACAGTTTATTGTAAAGAATGTAACAAACAAAATGAGATATGATTTATTAAAATATCTCAATTTGTAACGGAGTTGTGTCCGGAAAAGCACAAGCGTCTATGGGTTGCGCAGCATGCTTTACCCATAGATTCTCCTGCTTTTCCGGGCATAACTCCGTTACAAATTGAGATATTTTAATAAATCATATCTCATTTTGTTTGTTACATTCTTTACAATAAACTGTGTTAATCATTATTGTCTAAAGTTTCAAGTTTTTATACAAAATGTGAAAATGTGGAGAAAGTAGCTGAAGTGGTAAAGTGATGAATTTGGAAAATTCCACCGCCATTACTGTTGATATAATTTTTGGGAAAATATGTGTTTCCAATGTATTTTGATCCGAGGAACAAGAATCCGTTTGAATTTTTAATGTATCTTCATTAGTTACGATTTAGCAGATTTTTCCGCTTTTCCGGAAAAGCTCAAGGGCAATTTTTGGTAACTTTTGGTTACAAGCTTGGGGCAATGGTCTCTATCAACCCTGAAAAATCCAGACTTGTCCTAATTTTTTTCCACTTTTTTTTATTTTTCTTGGCCTAATATAAAAAGAACATATTAAAATCCATTTACATTGAGTATTTTAGTTTCTTTAAAATTTTTAAAGGCATTTTTGCTTTTTGGCAAATTATAATTTAATTAAAAATACTATTATCATGTTGATTTTTTTAGGTGTATGTTTTTGTTAAATCAAGTTTGAATTATACTTTTTTTATAATGTCATATTTTTTCTTTAAAAAAAATAATAATAATAAATAAAAAAACGAGCCAATTATGTACAATGGTGCTGGATATTAAATTTTGTGTATCATGTGGAGAGACCGGATTTAATGGTACTTTTTTTTTTTGAAAAATGGTAACAAAAATGGTAACGTTTTGGGCCTAAAAATGGTACTAAAATGGTAAAAAAATGGTATAAAAATCGAAAAAATGGTGAAAATGGTAAAAATGGTGAAAATGGTAAAACGTTTAAAATTGCGTAAAAACTGTTAATTAGCAGTTTCTGTCGTTTTTTTTTTTTTTTTTTTTTTTTTTTTTTTTTTTGGTAGCAAGATTTTATCATTGAACAAATAGAAAAATTAAGTTTGATATTTTGAAACTTATTATTTCATTGCTTTTGCTTCTATTTTTTTAAGATCATTTTTGTTTTGAGGTAAAACAATTAAACCGATCACTTTAGCCCAAGTAAAAACCAAAGAAAAATTTTTATAACTTACAATTTGCACCACTAAAGCAAATTAAAATAAGGGTTTTATAAGCTTATAAAAGTTTTTTTTTTTTTTTTTTTTTTTTTTTTAGCTTTTTGATGTTTTTTGAAAAAAATGGTATAAAAATGTTGATTTTTTCCTGAAAAATGGTAAAAAATGGTACTTTTTTTAAAAAAAAATGGTAAAAATGGTAAAAATGTTGAAAATTGGTAACGCTTAAACGACTTCAAATTGTCCAATTCGTACTCATTTTTGGTTAAAAGTTACCTAAAACTAACAGAAAAAAAGTCGAGAGTACCAGCAAATCCGGTCTCTATGTGTTTTTGGATAACTAATAATACTACTATACATATTACTTTATCATGTCAGTTGTATTTCTATAATAATAAAGTAATATAACAAATTAAAACAATATTATTATTTTAATTAAACAATTAAGTTTAAAAAAATCATAATGACTGTACACTATAAACAAGCAAATAATAATAATGATGTACTATAATAATTTAGGTATATTTATGAGACTTTGAATTTCACCATTAAAAAAAATTAAGTAATGGTCAACTCCAGGTGTACCATAGAAATTGCATTTTGTTTACCTAATATAAAATATACTAGGTTGAGATAGCAAGTTGTCAAAAAAAATTCATTTTACTAACATGTAATTTAATTGGTCACAGCTCTAGAGTTTGAAAATTGATATTTATTGCACTTATAAAAAAAACTACAGCTTTTCTTAAGGGTTCATTCATTCATTAATTCATTCATTCATTCATTCATTCATTCATTCATTCATTCATTCATTCATTCATTCATTCATTCATTCATTCATTCATTCATTCATTCATTCATTCATTCATTCAATCATTCATTCATTCATTCATTCATTCATTCATTCATTCATTCATTCATTCATTCATTCATTCATTCATTCATTCATTCGTTCGTCCGTCCGTCCGTTCGTTCTTTCATTCACTCATTCATTCAATCTCCTACAATTTTTAATGATACTGCGCCGTACTACAGCTTTGCTGAACAAGTTGCCTACTCTTCAGTTGTCGAACCTGAATCCTCTCAAAAGTCGAACGTCGTGTGGACCACTTACTTTATAGACCGATTGCACTCATATTTAAGAGCCGCCATTTTGTTGGTCTGGACTACATAGGCCAGCATAGGAAAAACGTCATTTTTATAATTCTAATACCAAAAGAAGCTTCAAAGCCAGCTCCTAATAATAAGCTCGACAGAAAAATTCATTCAGTTGAAATAAACTCTTTTTATGTTGAAAATTACAAGAAATGATGTTTCCCCTATGCTGGACAATGTATTAGGCACCACAAACATGGCGACAAAGCGCAAGGATGTGCAAGGGGTCTATAGAAGGAACGCTAACTGTGGTACTCCGACGTATAGATGTCTCGTGCCACACTTGGCTGCTGTACTTTTAGCAATATGCTATAGTGAAGTCCTTGTCAACCTACTTTTGTATCATTTAGAATACTAGATATATAAATACCATACCTTACTATCCATGAATTAGACACCAACACACTGATTTTGTATTTATTTTCATTTTAACGGTTAGTTATTTCACGTATCTGACGTCACAATGTACCGCCGCCAATCACAGTCATCGCTCTGGTCACGTGATAAATTTAAGCCCCTATCTTAAGTTCTTTGCACGCCATCTTGTCCCCATTGGTACATTGTGACGTCAGATGCGTGAAATAACCGTCAAAATGAAGATAAATGAAAATAAATACAAAATCAACGTGTTGGTGTCTAATTCATGGATAATAAGGTATGGTAATTACCAATCTAGTATTCTGAATCATAAAAAAGTAAGTTGACAAGGGTTTTAAGTACTATAGGGTGTATGTATTCATGTTAAAGTTGAGACCATGTTGGATCACTCAATAACATGGGCAGCATAGGGAAAAAAACATTTTCACAGTTTGATTTGTTTAAAACAAATTAGTTTGTATTTAAAAAAAAATGTAGTTAATTTACTTTTTTAATCGTCTCATGGGCACGCCTTAAATATTAGAGGTAGGCAATGTGTTTCACTGCAGAGCTGAAAGAGTGGCCTACCTTGCCAGGCGCTTCAGTAACAGCGAGGCTCCTGAATCCCGCGAGACACAGCAACCAGATTTTATGTGAAGAAATATCTGTGTCGCGCGGCTCTGGTTTTGATTTTTATCTATATTAAATTAGTTTTATTAAATTATTTTAATAAATAATGTTATTTTTAACTCGTTTATTTATTTATTTATTTATTTATTTATTTATTTATTTATTTATTTATTTATTTATTTATTTATTTATTTATTGTATAATTTATTTATTTGTTTGTTTTTATTATATGAGTTCTTTTCTTTCTGCATCTGAAACACCAACACCGGAATCCTACGAGATTCAAGGTGAAGGTGAGAATAATCAAGTATCAATTATGGCAGAAACTGCAGTTGGTATATAGGAGGGGTTACAAACTAAGCACTTTGCGCACGATGTTAGCTGTGCCAAGAACTGCAGCTTTCTGCATGACACGTAAATGCCTAGCTGTGCTCGAAGTTCAACTTTTCTCTTGCTGTTTACCAATCTTTGCTAACCAGACCATTCACAGAAACCACAACACGGACAATTTCAACACTTCTTAGCCAATACGTATCCTTCCTTTATTATTATTATTATTTTTGCCATATTGTGTTATCAAGCTACACCCATCCCAGTCCCAGTCAAGGCGTTGTCGTATCGACAGCTAAGGACTTTCCAATAAATGGAAACCGCACACACGAGTCGGCCACGACCTAAGTCCACAGCCCGTTATTAGCCATGACAGCCTATAGAAACCTTAGAAACGTCTAGGCAGGCTGGTCGATGCAATCACATCCCGATGCGTCATCATGGAATGCATGTAAACATACATCGTGCAACGTATTGTACTCTCACACTTCACGTACATACCCAGCAGTGGCTCGAACCTATACTTCACGTACATACCCAGCAGTGGCTCGAACCTATACTCGGTGAGGAGCTGTCTTGTAGTCGTTAATATAAAATCGTTAACGTTAAATCAACTTTTTATTTCTATAATGTATGTAACCCGCGCGTCCTAAATATCAATATTAATAATAAAATAATGTAATGTTTTATTATTGATATTTAGTCCTCTTTACATATTCGTGTTCATATAGTACAAGATGTACTTCTTTATAACTTAACTGCATAAAAAGTGCAGTATAGCATAATTGCGTGTGTTGCGTGCGAGGCGACGGGAAGAAAGATAGTCTGAGTGTGGAGCTTGAGGTGTCGCGCTGGCGCCTCAAGCTATAACGCCGCTCTATGCATTGTTCGGCATATAGCGCTAATTTTATCACTTATAATCCACATTCATAATTTTACAATAAAATATAGTGTTACTTATGTGAGTTTTTGATTTGAAAAGTTCTCCAATATCATATAAGAAATGCAGAAGAATTAATAACATTATATTGCTAATAAACATTATCAATAACAGTTATAATTGATAATCCTTTAGTATAGATTATCAATAAGTTATCAGAGAATTATTCATTAATACATCCATCAAAGCTGTACGCTTTGCGTGAATATTCAGCGACGGCCGAGAGCGACGAGGACGAGTCCGGCGGCAGAGTAGGTTACAGCGGCGGAGCGCCGGAGAGCGAGAAGAAGGTAACTCAGTAGCGGGGTTCGGGGTTCGGAAACAACATTCACTACGGCGCAGGCTACAAATGGTGTCAGAAGCTGGTGAATCGTATCTATGTGACTTTAAGTGAATAATTTCGAACCTCCAACGAACATTTTCAATGAACTTTGAGTTTGTGCTACCTACTTTTCCACACTACCTTGGGCAAAGAGAGAGAAGGAACGGACGGAACGCTATGCAGTTTTTCCTCATCATGGATATTTCTCTATACAGTGGACATACACGGTAAGCTCATTTCTTTTTACAATTTTAACATAAAATTGCACGGCTAATAATAAATTTGGTAGCAATATATCTAGTTAAAAATGGCTTTCTTTACACATAATGGTAAAGAATATTCTCTCATTGATTTAGTATTAAAAATTGAAGAATTAGAAAATAAAAATAAATCTTATGACGAAAAAATAGAAGATTTAGAAAATTTAAATAAAAATCAGAAAGAAGAATTAACTGAATTAAAAACAACAACTATAGCTGAATTAAAAACAAGAGTAACAGTTCTGCAAGAAAATTTACAAACAGCTAAAAATTCAGATAGTTCAAGTACACTTATTCTCATGAATACTATACCTAAATTTTCAGGAAAAGTTCAGGAAAATATTCATAATTTCTTCCAAAAGGTGGAACAAGCTCAAGAATTAGGGGGATGGGATGTAAATAAAACTCCCTTAATTGCAAAGCAAATTCTTGATGGAGAAGCGCTGACTTTCGTGAGCAGCGACGTGAAAGCCAAAGAAGTAAAATGTTATAATGAATTCAAAAACATCATGATTAATCGATTCAAATGTAAGAATACAACACGTTATTATAGAGAATTATTATCTGTAATTACGATTCAATCGGAGGAATCAATTGAACAATTTGCCGATAGAATTAAATCAGTAAATGTAAATACTTATGAATTGACTGATAATAATGATAGAAATGAGGCAGTGAAGTTCGAAGCTGATCAGCGTGCGCTAGATAGTTTCCTGCATGGTCTAGGAGGAACAGTTCTAGGCGACCGCGTGCGTGGAGCATGTCCTGAGTCATTTGATAAGGCAGTATCGACTGCAATTGCATTCAATGAAGCAACAAGACGCGCAAAAATTGAAAATCATCAATCTACAAATAATCAATATTTGCCAAATTCAAATTTACCCCCTCCACTCAATCAATTTGAAACTACTCTACGTTCAAATACGTCATTCAATCGTAATTTCTCACCTTACTACAATGATAATCAGTATCAAAAATTTATTGAAAATCAATATCGATCAGATTTTGCTGAAATTGAAAATCCTGAAATAATTAATCATCAATATTATACTCAAACTTCTAATCGCAAGAAACGTCGATATCATCAAAATTCAGATAATAATCAATATAACTTCAACTCTCAAAATTCATTCAATAATATCGATAATAATCAATCAGCTGGTTATTATGACTTCGATCAGCATCAGTTTAATAGCTTTGATCAGTATAGGGAAAATGCGCAAGATTTCACCCCTTGCAAGAAACTACGTGATTTACAACCCCCTGAATATTATTGTGAAAATTCAAAGCCTGAATATTATTGTGAAAATTCACAACAAGAATATTATTGCGAAAATTTGCAACAACAAATTTCTCATTCATTAAATCCGAACGATTCGCAACAAGAATTCTCTCGCTTGCAAGACGTGGAGCCAAATTTTCTCCAGGGCGCCCCACACGGCCATGGGTTGCGCCAACCCCTAAATTAGAACAAAAATTTGTTCCAATTAGTAATAAAAACGTATATAATGTAAATAATCAATGCAATTTAATTTTAGAATGTAAAATAAATAATAATAATATGCGATTTTTAATCGATACAGCAGCTGAAACTTCTGTAATATGGAATACTGTAGATACTAGTAACTTAATGAAAAATAAATTTCAAATATTTGGTTTGGGGAACCAAAAAGTAAATTCATATGGCTGCAAGAACGTGAAGATGAACATTGACCATAATAATTATAAAATTGAGATGCACGTTGTTAAGCATGAGTGTTACAATTATGATGGTTTGTTAGGAATTGATTTTTTGCGTAAATACAGGGGCGTGATTAACATCGGTAAAAATGAGATTACACTACATGGACACACATTTCCATTAGTATCAAGTTACACCGATGATTCAAATTATGCTGAGGTTAAGCATTTGGGACGCCAATTGCCTACTCCACCTCGGTATACTCCACTTAAAACTACAGCACCCCATAAAATTTCTCCAGGGAACGCAAAAATAAATTTCTTTCAAGTTTCTCATAAACAAGCATTAGAATTTAGAAATAATTTCTTTGTCGTAGAGCCACTTGAAGTTAATCAGCCTCTCGATGAAAAAAGAATTTATGTTGCACGTACTATATCACAATTAATTAAACAAGAATGTAATTCACATCATTGTACAAAAAATTGCATACAATGCAAATATTTTGTGCCCGTGCAAATTTCTAATTTCAATACTTCTAATATAACATTAATCAAAGGTACGCTTATTGCTCGTATAATCGCAGTAACTCAAAATGATATTATGAGTGCGGATTGTCTCACGGCCGAGAGCAATACGGAGAATGCAACTCGACACGTTCATAACATACACTCAGAAAATGTAGACTACGAAGAAGAGTTAGAAATTAATGAAGGAATATTAAATGAAAAATTACAACATTTACCACCTGAAATTAGAGAAGAATTTAAAGCTATGATATTAGATGATTTTCGTGATATATTCATAGAAAAGAAAATTAGGGAAGGTACTCATCTAGTAGAACATAATATTCGTTTAACTGAAGATAAGATAGTTAGAACAAAACCATATAAAATAAGTATGGCACTGCAAGATTATGCTGATATTTCTCTAGGCGCTCAACTAGATTCAAGAACTATAAGAAAATCAACTAGTCCATATAATAGTGGCATAGTTTTAGTCAGGAAGAAAACACCTGATGGTACTATTCAGTA
This sequence comes from Ecdyonurus torrentis, assembly GCA_949318235.1. Taxonomy (NCBI): domain Eukaryota; kingdom Metazoa; phylum Arthropoda; class Insecta; order Ephemeroptera; family Heptageniidae; genus Ecdyonurus; species Ecdyonurus torrentis. The sequence continues at coordinate 3,189,374 of OX439130.1, forward strand.
TAGAGTAACTTTGGACCTGAGAAAAATCAATACCTTAACTGAAGCTGAGCCCTATGCATTCTTAAATATTCAAGACTCATTATCTAATCTATCAAAATGTAAATATTTTACAACTCTTGATCTTAAAGACTCATTTCACAATATACCACTTGCTGAAAATAGTAAAAAATACACTGCCTTTACTGTACCTTCAGGTAAATATGCAGGTACATACGAGTATAATTTTATGCCGCAAGGTTTAAAAAATGCTTCAGCTAGTATGCAGCGATTTTTAGATGGATTACTTCATAATCTATCGCCTCTAATAGTGCTATGTTACATTGATGATCTATGTGTATTTTCTAATACAATAGAAGAAAATATTGCTAGAACTCGTCAAGTTTTAGAACGACTACAATATGGCAACGTCACAGTAAACTTGAAAAAAATGTCAATTTGCAGTGCAAAAAATTATTTTCCTAGGCTACACGATAGAAAATAATACAATATCAGCAGATCCTACACTTGTACAAAAAATTCAAGATTTCCAAATACCACACGATATTCGTGATGTAATGGCTTGGAATGGACTTTCAGGTTATTATAGAATATTAATTAAAAATTATGCTGAAATAAATAGACCAATATCAGATTTATTAAAAAATCATAAAAATAATTTGAAGAAAAAAGTAAATTTCACTCAAGAATGCATAGATGCATTTTTAAAAATTAAAAAGATTATGACGTCATCACCTGTACTAGCTATACCAGATCCTAGAAAAGAATTTCGACTTTGTGTTGATACGAGTGGCTGGGCCAGCGGCGCAGTCCTAGAACAGCTAGGTGAAGATGGAATTTATCATCCTTGTGCTTATGCATCCCGCAAACTTGCTCCTAGAGAACAAGCTGAATCAGCTGCAATTCGTGAAATGATAGGTTTTTGCTGGAGTTTAAAACACTTCAAATATTATTTGTATGGACAACCACATTTTACAGTAGTCGTAGATAACGCTGCATTAAAATATCTATTAACTATGAAGAATCCAAACAGTAAATTATTACGTATGGCACTTGAAATTTCAGATTATTCTTTCAGTGTAGTACATCGTGCAGGATTATCACATGGTAATGCCGATTCAATAAGTAGATTTGTAAATGTAGTAAAAGTATTTGATTTGGATGAATTGCAACGTCATCAACAACGTGATCCAGAATGTAAAATGTTAAGTAAAAAACCAAATTTTTTCAAACATGATGGCATATTATTTTACCAGTCAGGTAATGGCCCCAGAGCTGTACTTCCAAAATCATTGCGTAACATAGTATTACAGCAAGAACATGACTCAATTTTATCTGCACACTGTGGTAAACAAGTTACACACAAGAAAATAGCATCTCAATATTATTGGCCCAATAGAAGAAGAGACGTAGATTTTTATTGTATGACATGTCCATCATGCGCAGCACGTCGTGAAACTGACAAAACAAAAATGAAACTTATAGAAATGCCACAACCTTGTGAAGCATTTGAATTTGTAGGTATAGATATTACTCAACTACCAGCTACTAGTGAATTTCAATATATTTTAACAATTGTTGATTTTTTCAGTCGTTTTCTTGTCATGATACCCATGCAAGACCAAACTGCACAAACTGTAGCACGTAATTTCGTGAAACATTTTGCTCTTGTATATAATTGTCCTAAATATCTTTATTCAGACTTAGGCAGACAGTTTGAAAGTGAATTATTCTCTGAAATGTGTAAATTACTTGATATTACAAAACTCAGAACCACCCCTAAACACCCAGCTTCTAATGGAAAAACGGAAGTTGTGCATAAAGACATTAAAAAAATGCTATCACATTATGTAAATAAACATCAAAAGAAGTGGCCTGAATTTTTGCAATATGTTGTTTGTGTACATAATACAAAACCGCATCATAGTTTAAACAAATATTCCCCATATGAAGTTGTCTATGGTAAGAAAATGCGTACTCCATTTAGCTTAATTCAAGATGAACTGCCTGAAATTAACAATGAAGATGTTCAAAATCTAGCTGAAAAACTAAAATTAATATGTCAAGAAGTTTATGAAAATAATCACAAATCTTTCCTGAAATATGCTAAAGCTCATAATAAAAAAAGTAGAGAGGTAACTTTTAAAGTTGATGACATGGTATGGCTGCACGACGACTCAGTGAAGAAAGGAGAATCTCCAAAACTCGCTGCTAAATTCAAAGGACCATTTCCTATAACAAGAATTTTGTCGCCTGTAAACTCAGAAATACAGTTGCCAAATAGATTAGTAGTCGTGCATAATAATAGGTTGAAGTTGTTTAAAAAAAGAGCCACTACTGCCGTGTCTGTCTCTTGTTCACAGGTTCCAGCATCAGATGAACCGCACGATGATACAAGAAACAACCCACAACCCTCGACAAGCAAGCAAGATACGCCACGTCAACGAGTGACACGTGACACCCCACGTTCGGATGAGTCCGAGCACGAGGAAAATGACAATAACAGTGTTGTGAGTGAGGAAGAACTACCCCTAAGATCCAGTGCGAGAGCCACACGAGGAAGGACAGTGCAAGGTTTCTATAGTAAATTCATGTAATTTCGTGATTTACAGACTTGAAAATCAAAACACAATTAATTATATAATTTCAAACTAAAAGTTATCATTTTTCTATAGAAAATAACTTTTATTGCAAAAGATAACTAAAATATTAACTAAATCATCAGTTAGAAATAAAATATTAAAAAATATTATATACCGTAAAAACTATAATTACTTACAAATTATAAATATAAAAATAAAATAGTAATAGTTATCATCTTATAAACTATATATAAAAACTAAAAATTATATAAAACATTAACACAATACTTGAATTTAAAATTAAACATTTAATTTGCGTTAAAACTATATAAAAAAAAAAGTAATATTTAAAGTTTCAATAAGTAAAAGTTAGGATAAATAATCTATCAAAATAACTTGTATTTTTAAATACCATATCTTAAATATCATATTTTAACTAAAAACTGCCATAATTTAATTACACGTAAAAAAAAAAAAAAAAATTCTTACTGAAAAAATGCAAAGTGTAAAAATAATATTTACAATACTATTATAGTAAAAAAAAAAAAAAAAAAAAAAAAAAAACTTTTAAGTTTATCTATAATCAATAATAATTTTAAAACTAATGTCTAAATAAAAAATATTTGATGTTGTTTAAATTTCATATGCTTAAAAATATATATTATATTAACTAAAAAATTACGATTCAGTAAAATAATAATATCAAATAAAAATAATTACTTTAATAATAATAGTTTTAAATCTCATAAAAAATATACATAATTTTCTTATAACATCAAGATATATGCAAAAAATTGAATGTAAAAAATAATTAACTATTTAACTCTAAATAATAATTGCAATAAAAAAAATTGCACGAAATAAAGTTTAATTTGCATGAAATATCAATTATTAAACAAAAAATTTAAAATAATTTCTATTTTATATGTAATATGATTAAATGTAAAATCATAAAAATTTATGAAAAAATTTACACATAAACCATATAAGTGCAATATTTCATTTTCTTATATACAACAAATTTTATTCGCTAAATAAAATTCAATTTAATGTTATGTCATATGTTGAAATACTGAATGAAAATTATCATGCCAAGCTTATTATTGCATTATTGCTAATCAATAATATCTATAATAATAATAATAATAATAATAAAACAATAAAATAAATAAATAAAAAAAAAAAAGTTTTAAATCTTATAATAAATATATAATATTCATTCAATATTTCTAGTTTATCCTGCAATTTGCTAAAAATTAATAAAACCAAGGAAAATTAACAAATTTATAAATATAAAAAAAAAAACAAAAAAAAAGAAAAATTATAATATTATAATGTTAAAAACCTATTTTTAAATCTATTTTTGTATTTAACTATAAAACATTTTAATGCAAATTGTAATTTTTAAATATAATTCATATATCTATATTTTACCGTAATTTTAAAAGTAAAAATAAACGTAATAACAAGAAATAATATAGAAAAAATGCGTAATATACAATATTTTGTATTACCTATATATAACAAAAAAAGATATTCTGTTATGTTATATCAATAATAATATTCAATGATTATGATTTAAAAAAATTCATAACAATATTAATTTGAATAATAATTTTACCTAAAAATAGCGATAATTATAAAATTCGTTTTAATTTTTTTACTGAATTTCTCATGTATAAAAAGTTCTACATTATAAAAAGTTAGAAAAGAAAAAATTCTCAGTAAATTTTCATATGCTGTATAAGCTACATAAACGGATGTAACTTTCCAATAATTTTGCTTACGAGTAAATTCTCATATATTTTTAAAATGTATGTATTATGTCATGTCAGACTTTGCTTTTCTTCGCTTCCACGCAACACAACACCACATTTTATATTGCACAGATGCATAATAACTCGCCTGCTTAGTTATCATTCTTGGGGGCAAGAATTTTCCGAGAAGGGGGGTGATGTAACCCGCGCGTCCTAAATATCAATATTAATAATAAAATAATGTAATGTTTTATTATTGATATTTAGTCCTCTTTACATATTCGCGTTCATATAGTACAAGATGTACTTCTTTATAACTTAACTGCATAAAAAGTGCAGTATAGCATAATTGCGTGTGTTGCGTGCGAGGCGACGGGAAGAAAGATAGTCTGAGTGTGGAGCTTGAGGTGTCGCGCTGGCGCCTCAAGCTATAACGCCGCTCTATGCATTGTTCGGCATATAGCGCTAATTTTATCACTTATAATCCACATTCATAATTTTACAATAAAATATAGTGTTACTTATGTGAGTTTTTGATTTGAAAAGTTCTCCAATATCATATAAGAAATGCAGAAGAATTAATAACATTATATTGCTAATAAACATTATCAATAACAGTTATAATTGATAATCCTTTAGTATAGATTATCAATAAGTTATCAGAGAATTATTCATTAATACATCCATCAAAGCTGTACGCTTTGCGTGAATATTCAGCGACGGCCGAGAGCGACGAGGACGAGTCCGGCGGCAGAGTAGGTTACAGCGGCGGAGCGCCGGAGAGCGAGAAGAAGGTAACTCAGTAGCGGGGTTCGGGGTTCGGAAACAACATTCACTACGGCGCAGGCTACATGTACATAGATTAACAACATTGAAAAAAGTAACGTTGTATATTGATTAACAAAAATTGAAGTTAACATAGCGATAACTATAACGTTACATTTTAGAAAGAAATTTTTACTTTATACTGACTAAAAAAATTCAACTGACGAGGGGAGAGAAATATTAAATAAAATTAACGATAAATTTATAAATGAGCAATAATATAGGTATAAAATATTAACTTTATAAATGATTATACTTATGAATAAATCATAAAAAATACACCTCGTCTAAAAAAGCTGTTAACTTTATAATTAAGGCAAATTAACGTTAAAGGTAAAGTTTTAGTTAGGGACAAAATAGAGTTAACGTTACACGGAAAATAAATTACTGCTAATGGCAGGTACATGAACCTGTATAATGCAATAGGTACACTTGAATCTGGAACAGGTAGTTCTAAACTACAATACCACTTAATCTAAGTGAGTCACACCTTTATTGTAGCATATTGCACCTGCAACAGGTATTATTGTATTATAATAATACCTGTGTTCTAGCTTATATGTCTACCTGTTGTATTGTAGCATATTGCACCTGCATTAGGTATTATTGTAGTATAATAATACCTGTGTTCTAGCTTATATGTCTACCTGTTGTATTGTAGCATATTGCACCTGTATTAGGTATTATTGTAGTATAATAATACCTGTGTTCTAGCTTATATGTCTACCTGTTGTATTGTAGCATATTGCACCTGTATTAGGTACTATTGTAGTATAATAATACCTGTGTTCTAGCTTATATGTCTACCTGTTGTATTGTAGCATATTACACCTGTATTAGGTATTATTGTAGTATAATAATACCTGTGTTCTAGCTTATATGTCTACCTGTTGTATTGTAGCATATTGCACCTGTATTAGGTATTATTGTAGTATAATAATACCTGTGTTCTAGCTTATATGTCTAACTATTACATTGTTAGTATTAATTTTTTTACGAGACGGTCGGCGCAGAAAACTTATTTTTGCCGAGACTCGTAAAAACCGCTTTGCGCATGCGCAACTAAATACAAACGCGGTAATATTGAATTTTGAAGGATATTTTTGGTGGATTGAAGTATTTGATCATTTCTTATTATCATTATTATTATTTTTTTTTTTTTACTTTTTTCAATTTACATTGAAGACTTTTCTTTTAATTGTTATTCTTCAATAGCATCCGCAGAGCATACAGCATGCACAATAAAATTATTTACACTTTGACATTTTTTCATTTGCTGAACTTTTTATATAGGCTTATTGCATGGAGTTTTATAATGTATACTATGCATTTTTTTTTCTTTTTATAATTTTTACATTTCAGTAAAAAGTTCCTCATATTTTTCAGCTTATATTTTTAATAAATTGTGTACACAGTAATTGAAAAAAAAATAGCAATTTTATTTAAAACAAAATAATGATACAGCTTATAAAAAAATATTAAACTAATAATATTTTTAAATATATTCAAATATAATTATAACTCTTAAATGATTAAACTATAAATGATTAATATGACTGGATGTTAGACTCATCTTGCAACAAATTTTTATATGTAATTTGGTCTCAAGTTGTAAAAAAAAAAAAAAAAAAAAAAAAAGGTGGTACGTACAGTAGAATATATAGAGTTAGATTTTTTTTTTTTTTTAATTACTCAAAATAATTGTAATATTATTTCACATATTCTTTTGGATCAAAGTATGTATATGAAAAATATATATTTATATGAGCAACAAAAAAAGGTTAAATAGATAAATCAGTTATCCCATAGTCTTGTAATAAAATATAACACTTTTTAAAGCATTTTAAATTTTAATTTAAATTTTATGTAAGAAAATTGAAGTAAGTAAAGGCTTCGATATCAACATTATTATTAGTAGGTTAGGTATCAATATTAAAACGGAGAAGTTTTGAAGCAGAATATATTTAACTGTTAAATTATTATTGTTTTTTTATCATAAATAAATTCTGAACTTATAAAAAAAAATATATATTGTATAAAATAAAAATGAAAAATTATTAGCATTATGACCACCATATTCAAAATCTTGTACAATTAAGATCTTGCAACATTACTCAAAATTGCTTTAATTTATTTAAGATTACATATATATGCACAAGATAAAAAAAAATCTTTTTTTGACGAATTTTTATTGCGCGAGGAAAATGCGTCTTGTATACAAGATATAATCTTGAGTACAAGAACAAAAAATCTTGCCCAAGGTTTCTCATCAACCAAAATATGCATCTTGCACAGGAAATATCTTAATTAATTTGTCGTGTGCAACTTTTTTTTTTAACTCGCGTAAGACGTTTTCGTCAAGGTTTATGTCATGTAAAATAATATAAATATAAAATAATATAATATATCATTATTGTCCTGAATCAATTAATATATGAATTTCTAATGTTTGAGTTCATAAAGTATTTTGAATTAATTTTTGAAAGTTGCAAAATGACGTGAGACGCTCCAGCAGCTTATGCATTTGGACGCATATGAAAAGTTGCAGCGTCGGTCTATGTCATTTTAGGTCTTTCAAAAATTAATGAGAGATACTTAATGCCAATAATTAGAAATTTACATAATAGTATCGAAACGAAACAGGATATTTTTTGTACATACTACTGTTTTAGATTATGCATAAAAGTAACCACAAAAATTTATTCGAATGCAGGATTATTTATATTAATATTATAAGTATAATTTTTTTTTTCACAAGAATGTCGTTCTTGCAAGGATTAAATTTAATCTTACGATATCTTACGATATCTTAAGTAAAATTATTTACGCAAGATATACATACACACACACACACACACACACACACACACACACACACACACACACACATATATATATATATATATATATATATATATATATATATATATATATATATATATATATATATATATATATACATATTGAATGTGTGCAATTAATTCTCAAATCATAAACAAAAGTTTCAAAATCTTCAAAACTAATGAAGTTCAAACAAATTTTTTATAGCAAATTTGAACTATTTTATTGTTATAAACCTTGACGAAAACGTCTTACGCGAGTTAAAAAAAAAGTTGCACACGACAAATTAATTAAGATATTTCCTGTGCAAGATGCATATTTTGGTTGATGAGAAACCTTGGGCAAGATTTTTTGTTCTTGTACTCAAGATTATATCTTGTATACAAGACGCATTTTCCTCGCGCAATAAAAATTCGTCAAAAAAAGATTTTTTTTTTTTTATCTTGTGCATATATATGTAATCTTAAATAAATTAAAGCAATTTTGAGTAATGTTGCAAGATCTTAATTGTACAAGATTTTGAATATGGTGGTCATAATGCTAATAATTTTTCATTTTTATTTTATACAATATATATTTTTTTTTATAAGTTCAGAATTTATTTATGATAAAAAAACAATAATAATTTAACAGTTAAATATATTCTGCTTCAAAACTTCTCCGTTTTAATATTGATACCTAACCTACTAATAATAATGTTGATATCGAAGCCTTTACTTACTTCAATTTTCTTACATAAAATTTAAATTAAAATTTAAAATGCTTTAAAAAGTGTTATATTTTATTACAAGACTATGGGATAACTGATTTATCTATTTAACCTTTTTTTGTTGCTCATATAAATATATATTTTTCATATACATACTTTGATCCAAAAGAATATGTGAAATAATATTACAATTATTTTGAGTAATTAAAAAAAAAAAAAAATCTAACTCTATATATTCTACTGTACGTACCACCTTTTTTTTTTTTTTTTTTTTTTTTTTACAACTTGAGACCAAATTACATATAAAAATTTGTTGCAAGATGAGTCTAACATCCAGTCATATTAATCATTTATAGTTTAATCATTTAAGAGTTATAATTATATTTGAATATATTTAAAAATATTATTAGTTTAATATTTTTTTATAAGCTGTATCATTATTTTGTTTTAAATAAAATTGCTATTTTTTTTTCAATTACTGTGTACACAATTTATTAAAAATATAAGCTGAAAAATATGAGGAACTTTTTACTGAAATGTAAAAATTATAAAAAGAAAAAAAAATGCATAGTATACATTATAAAACTCCATGCAATAAGCCTATATAAAAAGTTCAGCAAATGAAAAAATGTCAAAGTGTAAATAATTTTATTGTGCATGCTGTATGCTCTGCGGATGCTATTGAAGAATAACAATTAAAAGAAAAGTCTTCAATGTAAATTGAAAAAAGTAAAAAAAAAAAAATAATAATAATGATAATAAGAAATGATCAAATACTTCAATCCACCAAAAATATCCTTCAAAATTCAATATTACCGCGTTTGTATTTAGTTGCGCATGCGCAAAGCGGTTTTTACGAGTCTCGGCAAAAATAAGTTTTCTGCGCCGACCGTCTCGTAATTTTTTTGCGTGTATAGTTTTATAGACCCCTTTCACATGCTTGCGCTTTGTCGCCATGTTTGTGATGCCTAAAGCATTAATAATAATAATAATAATAATTAACGGCTTTTATTGGGCGAAATCAGGCGTACAACCTCTCAATTTAACCCAACTGTTTAACAGTACAGACACTCACAATATATAACAAATCATAGTGTTAGACATATCATGTTAATAAAAAAATAAATTAAAAATATTATGTTGACACAATTTCACTAAAATTAGTTCATTTATAAACAAAATATTTCAATTTAAAGTTTTCCTTTCACTAAATTACATGATTGACTGATAAAGGAACAACTGTTTTGAAGCCGACTATAAGCAATTTTGCTCATATCCGCTTCCGTTTCGTCTTACTGCGCATGCGTAGTAAGACGAAACGGATGTGACCGAAATTGCTAATAGTTGGCCTCAAAACCGTTGTTCCTTTACTAGTCAATTGAGAATAATATATTTACATTTAATATTTATTAAAAAATTGAAAAGAAAATTGATAATATATAAATACATTGAGAATTTTTTATAGAGAATATTAATATTAAGCATTGTACAGCATAGGGGAAACGTCATTTTCCCTTATTTTTCACATAAATAAAAGTTTATATTAACTGAAAGCATTTTTCTTATGTTCTTCCTGTTTATTAGGACCTCCAAATAAGGCTTTGATTGAGGTTTTAAGCTTTGTTTGCTATTAAAAAAAAATGATGTTTACCCTATGCTGGCCTGTGTATTCCTAACCAACAAAATGGTGGCTTTTAAATTTGAGTGCAAACTGTCTATAAGAAGTTAACGTTATGGAAAATTTAGGTAACGACTATACAAGACTTTTTTTTTTTTTTTTTTTTTTTTAACGAATGAGGCTCCACGCACGCCGCATTCAGTAACGGACATGCATTACAATAGTTCAACAATTATCATTATTTTAGTAAGTTTTAATGTACATATGAAACTATATGCATGACCAAATGCATATACCTACATATATATTTACATTGCCCTGGTCCGTCTCCTTTTATTATTTTTTATTTTTTTATTATTATATACATATATAGGCCTATATATCAATTAATAATTACATATTATATACATGTATACTACTTTTGAAAAGTCAGCCCATTGTTGATGAGTGAAGAGTTACGAGTCAGTTAAGGTAATACAGGCTTCATATATTTTTATACGATTATTAAACAAATCAAAATAATACAATAGTCGTCAGTCACAGACCGCAGACACATAACATTCTACAATGCTTCTTACCGGCAGTGACGTAGCACCAATCATAACACAAAGCGCTAGAAAAACACGTGGTACTCTTAATTTAACATTACGTTTATACGTTTTTATTTTTTAATTTTTTTGCGATTTATCAGCAAATTATTGCACTGAGTTCGGAAAAATATAGCTGATGGATACAATATATATATATATATATAGGCAAAGGTGTTTTAAGTTAATTATTATTTATTATTATTTGTATTATCGGTATAAGTAGTAATTTAAAACTTTGCATAGCTTATGCGTGTGTTCTACACTGCCCTGTTTCTGTCTGTCTGTCTGTCTGTCTGTCTGTCTGTCTGTCTGTCTGTCTGTCTGTCTGTCTGTCTGTCTGTCTGTCTGTCTGTCTGTCTGTCTGTCTGTCTGTCTGTCTGTCTGTCTGTCTGTCTGTCTCTCTCTCAAATATTTTTTTATTCGACAAACAGTACATACCTTACAGTTGATTTAGAACCACAATGATGGTTACTGAACAAATATCATATCTGATCACGATCGCAATCTTGGCTACCACAATCACGTGACCACAAAGTGACTTGTACGTGTGTGTGTGTGCTTACTTGATCCATCAGCGTGCTCAAAATACTGATGGGCGGTCTAATAATGTCTTAATAAGCAAGCACATAATATCGATGCTGTTGATGTGAGACAAATAATGTAACCGATTTCCCAAAAGAAAATATATAAAAACAAAGTTTGTCCTATGCTGAGCAATGTTATTCATTACCCTAATATGGCGTACAATTAAGACGTCATGTGCATACACCCTTTATAACGATGTAATTATTTATTTATTACACTGTCACTTAAGGCACGTATGAAAGTACATTAAAGTGTTCTGTGATATAAATGCTTATGTTTTTCTCTGGTCTATTTCTTTAAGATACGTTATCAGAATTATTTAAAAAAAAATCTCAAAGTTTTCCTGATATTGCAGGAAAAAAATACATGAATATAATTAAAATATAATATATACATTTAAATTACAATAAAAATAATGAATAATTCAAAACTCTAAATAAGTTTCAATGTTTTTATAAGTTGATTAAATTGTACGAAATTTGCCATCTGTTTTGTAAATTTAATAATAAAAATAAGTGTCTTCTGAGTCTTGGGCATAAAGTTGTATTTTAACCTCGGGGTTTATAAGCCTAAGTCTTATCAAGTTTTGGTCAGAACCACTTTATACGGCCTGCAGCCACATCTCAATCCAAATTGAATTTTATTTTTTACCAGCTTAGCTTTTAAAACATTTTCTTTGTACAAAATTTATTAAAAAGAACACAAAAAAGCTGTTCAACTATTTATTTATTAAAACCATACTTTTTTTTAGAAAGCAAGTAGAAAGTAATTTATTTACAGGAGAGTTTACAAAGTCCAGATGTTAGTTTTTTTTCTTTCTTTCTTTCTTTCTTTCTTTCTTTCTTTCTTTCTTTCTTTCTTTCTTTCTTTCTTTCTTTCTTTCTTTCTTTCTTTCTTTCTTTCTTTCTTTCTTTCTTTCTTTCTTTCTTTCTTTCTTTCTTTCTTTCTTTCTTTCTTTCTTTCTTTCTTTCTTTCTTTCTTTCTTTCTTTCTTTCTTTCTTTCTTTCTTTCTTTCTTTCTTTCTTTCTTTCTTTCTTTCTTTCTTTCTTTCTTTCTTTCTTTCTTTCTTTCTTTCTTTCTTTCTTTCTTTCTTTCTTTCTTTCTTTCTTTCTTTCTTTCTTTCTTTCTTTCTTTCTTTCTTTCTTTCTTTCTTTCTTTCTTTCTTTCTTTCTTTCTTTCTTTCTTTCTTTCTTTCTTTCTTTCTTTCTCTCTTTCTTTCTCTCTTTCTTTCTTTCTTTCTTTCTTTCTTTCTCTCTCTCTCTCTCTCTCTCTCTCTCTCTCTCTCTCTCTCTCTCTCTCTCTCTCTCTCTCTCTATATATATATATATATATATATATATATATATATATATATATATATATATATATATATATATATATATATATATATATATATATATATATATATATTCACCCCAAAGCAAAAACACAAGTAAGGTATACAGACTCATTTAATGGCACTCTAATGGGGTTTTCTACGTGTTATTTAAATGAAAAAAAAATCTAATTCTCTAAAGTCAGTTTGAAAACTATTACCTTGAAAGTAAATTAGATGCCACTATGAAGTCCAATCCTATACACCCTGAAAATACACAGTTTTCATCACTGTAACTTTACTAAGTTAGAAATATATGTGTTTCTTTCTGTCAGTTATGGATTTTAAATTAATTAATTCCATAGGCCATACAGTTTCATTTTATTGTCTTTGGTTTGGCACTAACAGTCACTAACAGTAACAGTCAATGTGCATAATCATAAAGCAATCGTTTCTAACAATATCAGTACAGTATAGGGTGGCTTCATTCATGTTAAAGTCGACGTCATAAGTGAGTACTAAATAACATTGGCCGGTATAGGAAAATGGCACATTTTGCCAGTTTAAAAATACTTCGCAATTTTTTTGAGAGAATTGATGCTAGGGATTTTCTTTGAATAAAACATACTGAACAAAATCACCTTCTAAAAACTTCTTTTTTTTTCTTTTTTTTTTAGAATTTGCATGTATAATAAAATTTCTTTTGAAAATGTTTTTTTTTTAAATTTTGTTCCAAAGACTGATATTTATGTAAATTTTAATACATTCAAGTACAAAGAGTTGTAACATTGTCAAGTAATACAGCCATATCATTATAACTAAAAAATATATGACACAAAAAACTGTTTCTCAACGTAAAGTAAGTTGTTATGCAAAGTTAAAAGATTCTTCTTGTATACCATTATCGTTTTCCTCTCTCACAATATTTTCATCTTCTTTTCTATTATATTAAATCTTGCAAAAGTTATTTTTACTTTTTCCTTTTTTTTTTTTTTTTTTTTTTTTTCCCCTTTTTTCTTTTTCCTTTTTTTTTTTTTTTTTTTTTTTTTCTCCATCGTGTTCTCATTTTGAATAAGTGATGTTCTAGTCTTACGTAAAAGAAGATTCATTATGCATGCGCGAGGCGGTCGACCTGTTAGTTCTTCTAGTCACAAGAGAATCATTTCAATCAAACCTCGTTCGTTATTTAGTGAACTGTAAAGTAATTTCAAAGTAAAGAATACTTTTCCTCTTTCAATTTAATTGAACACTTGTAGGTCAAATCTTTAAAATAGATTCCCTGGTCTTGAAGATGCAAATGTTAACAATTTAACTTGGCTACTTTTAGTAACATTTTTTTTTTTTTGTTTTTTTTTTGTTTTTTTAGACCTGTCATCTTTAAATATAAAAGAAGGAAAAAAATTTACATTTAGGAAAGACAAAAAACCTTTTCCAGGTGACTTGCTCTCCATAATTTAAATAAATAAATAGGTAAATAAATTAATAGAATGTTACAGTAGAAATCACATTAGTATGAATGTCATATTTCTCAACAATAAATAAACCAGTTAGTATTTTTATTTAAGCATTCATTCATTCATTCATTCATTCATTCATTCATTCATTCATTCATTCATTCATTCATTCATTCATTCATTCATTCATTCATTCATTCATTCATTCATTCATTCATTCATTCATTCATTCATTCATTCATTCATTCATTCATTAATAATCTTTTATTGATTCTTTCATTTACAATAATATATCTATATAAAATCACGTAAAGTAGCATAGTATTAACATTTTCGAACTGGTTATTAAAGGAATAGACCAGAGAAAACCATAAGCATTTATATCACAAAACACTTGATGGGATTTACATAAATAACTTTAGTTTGTCTCAAAACCCAACAGTAGCCCCGTAGCAGTGATCAGAAAATTCGATTTATGCAACCCGCACAACATTTTCATACTAATGTTTGCATGTTTCTGACGTCATAAACATGAATTTTCACGCTAATTGCATACTTTACAGTTTTTTAATGTTCTCTCGTGGGGCTACATTAACATTGTGGTAAAAATTGTCATCAGTTTTGAAGATCTCATTTCGTGTTTATTGATTAAAAAGCACATGTTGTTTTATCTGGTCTATGGCTTTAAAAACAATATAAGTTAGCGTACAACAAAGTTTTAAGCTTCTTACCTGAATTATACTGTATACAAAAACACGATAATCTCGACTTTCACTTTCTCTTCAAATTTAGAAGCGATGTTTTAAAACCCGTTATTTTTAAAGTTCAGAAGTATAATCTCGTCTCTACGGTAAAGTAAACTACTGTCTTGGGTCTGATGAAACCTGACTCGACGTATATATATATGCAAAATATTAATCATAATCTGAATGGCTTAAAATTAGTTTGAACAACTTACTTCTCAAAGTGAAAGTTAACCTGATGTCTAACTTCTCACCTTTGCATTAACTTGAGAGAACACTTCACGTGTTGTTCTACGTGATATAGTCAAGAGGATCACTTTGAGACGTTAAATATAGCAACTGCATTATGTGGTTATAAAGTATAGGCTATAACAAAGGAGGAACAATTTTTAAAAAATTAGGGGGTATTTTTATTTATTTATTTATTTATTTGTTTGTTAGTTTATTTGTTTCTTTGTTTGTTTGTTTGTTTATTTGTTTGTTTGTTTGTTTGTTTATTTATTTGTTTGTTTATTTGTATATTTGTTTCTTTGTTTGTTTGTTTATTTGTTTGTTTGTTTGTTTATTTGTTTGTTTGTTTATTTGTATATTTGTTTCTTTGTTTGTTTGTTTGGTTATTTGCTTGTTTATTTATTTGTATTCGTTTGTTTGTTTGTTTATTTATTTATTTATTTATTTATTTATTTATTTATTTATTTATTTATTTATTTATTTATTTATTTACTTACTTACTTACTTATTTATTTATTTGTTTATTTATTTGTTTCATCCAAAAACAGGCTTGCGCCCAATACATTGGAGGTACACACAATACATTAAGTATAATAATTATAATTATTTAAGATTACAATATAAGTATTAAAGGCATAGAAAACATGAAACAACATGTTCTAAATAACACAAAATGGGATCTACAAAACTGATGATATATTTTACTAGAATGTTGATGTAGCCCCACAAGAGATCGTGAAAAATCTGTAAAGTATGCAATTTGCGTGAAAATTCATGTTTATGACGTCAGAAACATGCAAAAATTAGTATGAAAATGTTGTGCGGGTTGCATAAATTGACATTTTCTGATCACTGCTACGGAGCTACAGTTGGGTTTTGAGACAAACTAAAGTTATTTATGTAAGTCACATCAAGTGTTTTGTGATATAAATGCTTATGTTTTCATGTTGTCTATACCTTTAAGAGTTATATATCATGCAAACTAAAATTATTAAATTTTAAGACAAGTAATTTTATTTTATTCTATCATGCATGGATTTTTTAATAGTTTTAAATGCATCATGAAAGATATCAATATTTAGGCTGTTACATAATGTGGTCGCTCTTGTAATAAATGAATTTTTAGATACATCATTCGAGCATGTGGTGTTACAAAACTTGTCATGATTTCTTAAGACTTTTCTGGGCACATTAATGTTGATCAGGGAGACACATGTCGCATCATCAACGAGGAAGTTTCCTTAAAGTTAAGACCCTGTTTTGAGCACATTTTTAGAAAGAGTATAAATAGTAGATTCCATTGAAGTCAATATTTACCTTTATTAATTACATTTCACTTTCAGCGATTAATTACCCTTTAAAAAGTGCTACCACGCCCCCCTAGAATGTAAATTTTAAAGGCGCGAATTTCAAAATTACGTTAATTTTGAACAGATTATGAAATTCGCATTTTTAAAATTTACAAAAGACGAACGCAAGGGTCTTCTAGGGGGGCGTTGTAGCACTTTTTAGAGACTAATTAATCGCTGAAATGTAATTAACAAAAGGTAAATATTGACTTCAATGGAATCTACTATTTATATACTCTTTCTAAAAATGTGCTCAAAACAACTGAGGTCTTAACTTTATGGAAACTTCCTCGTTGTATTACAATTTTTTGTTCTTGCATTTTCATGTCAATAATCGATATCTTGATATACAAAGTACAACATTGTATGTACTACAAACCACGCAACTAGTTATGTTTGAAAGTAATAGATGTATGTACATAAGTAAAAAAATAATAATAATAATAAAGCGCGATACAAATTTCTTAAAATTTTATACTGTGTTATTAAAAGATGTTAAAGTTTATATAGTATGCCTCATTTAAATTTTTACAAAAAAAAAAAAAAAAAAAAAAAAAAACTGATAAATCTATACAATAAAAAAGAATGAGAAAATTGCCATTTTCTCCCATGCCATCTATAAAATAAGCTACACGGAAAAAAAATTACTACTAATTGCAGGTACATGAACCTGTATTTTGCAATAGGTACTCTTGAATTTGGAACAGGTAGTTATAAAACTACAATACCACTTAATCTAAGTGAGTCACACCTTTATTGTAGCATATTGCACCTGCATTAGGTATTATTGTAGTATAATAATACCTGTGTTCTACCTTATATGTCTACCTATTACATTGTTAGTATTAATTTTTTTGCGTGTATCATAATATTCATTATTGGTAATTATTTATTAAAATTTTACAATTTCAAATGACTTACCTCCTTTTTTATTTAGCAATATATATTTTTTAAGTGATTCAAGAAAAAAAAAAATGATACGAGAATTGACTGTTTATGTAGCTTATAGAAGATAATGTATTTGGCAATAAAAATGTAAAACTGCTTCATTTCAATTTATTATAACATAATATTTCAACAGTTAGTTTGTGAGTGTTATACAGGCATGCAGATGCAGCTAGCACCATAACTTTCAGAGTTAGCGTCTCATGTTAAAAATTACAGGAAATAAGCTGCATCCATCTTGCTTTTTTATAATGATAAACATGTAAAATCTCAACATAAAGACATAGACCACATAAAACAACATGTGCTTTTTAATGAATAAACACGAAATAGGATCTTCAAAACTGATAATAATTTTTACCAGAATGTTAAAGGCGTATAGAAAACCTTGAACAAAAAAGTTGTGTGATATCCTAACAAACCTGAAAACCAACGTTGATTTGGCCGGAGTCATTGATTTCTAATTTATTTTCCATTTACAAAATGCCACTAGCGGTTACTGACGTCACAGCTCACCTGGTTTACGCGCGCGTAAAACAAGCACATCATTGTACACACGATTGTGACATAATATTTTATCATTAAAATCCAGCACGTCTTTTGCTCATAACAATAACATTGCAAATTAAGCGCGAGATTTTGAAATTTTAAATATCTTATCATGATTGTATGATTAAACTTTGGCCAATGAAAAATCAAAATATGTAAAAAAAATATGCTGCTATGCAAAACCTTGAAATTTGAAGCTTGTTTTAAAAGTTAGGTCAGTATATTATGACCTTCTATTATATGATTATGTTCTCTGTAATTTGAAAATAACTTTTCGTGTTTTTGTGTTAATACTTTTATTTGTTTTGCAATATAAACTTAATTCATTATTAATTTAGTAGCAATTTAATTATTAAGACATTGTGTAAAAATATAATGAACCAACCGATAAGGCTATGCCTTGGTTTGGATTTTGTATAAATTGTGCGTAAAAAAAAAAAAAAAAAAAAAAAAAAAAAAAAAAAAAAAACGAAGGTCAAGCATTTATTTGGTGATTACTTGAATAGTGATCCGGTCTGAAGTTTCTATCAGTGAGTGACAATGACAAGAGACGATAAAAATGTTGAGATATGAGAGTCGCGACTTATTGCAATAGGGAGCTGCAGTGAAAAATCACGCACTTTGTTTGTTGTGACGGACGTACTTTACTTGATGGCGACTCGTGATCGTCATTTGTTGTCATGTGGAGCCATTACTTCGAGATGTAACACATTGTCAGGCTTTCAGTCACAGAGAGAGGGGAACTATTAGCCTCGTCAAGGGGGGAAATGACGAAATAAAATTGTTTATTGATTTCATTTATTTGTTACAAAATGATATTTCTAGGTATTAAAAGTATGAGATGGAAAGAAAATGATGGAAATGTCTGTCAAATCTGATAGTTAGGTTTTTTGTTTCACAATCTACTGTGTGTTTGGGAAATTGTGGACCTCTTAGAGTATTAGCTAAAGTTGTAACTAGAAATATAATATTAAGAAAACTGACAGTACAGTATAGCTTGTGTGTGAGGCAAGTATTATATACATATATATATTTATATACATATATATATATATATAAATAAATATATATATATATATATATATATATATATATATATATATATATATATATATATATATGTAAACAATAAAATAACACCTGACGAGGACGAGCCACTCCCCCCGTTGCGGAGGTCGGCGCGCCTCGTGAGCAAGAGTCAGTAAGCAGAGGAAGAGTGCAGACACTGTATGTTTCTACATACGCACTCGAAAACGTTACAATTGGTGTAAATATAACATAGCTATGTATATATAATTTTTAAAAAACTGTGAATTGAGTCTTTTTATTAACTTATATATAAGTGACAATTTTTTATGGTGTTGTGTGTTATTTTTTATCGTCAAAACAAGCAGCGAGTGAAAGCCCAGGGTCTTATAGAAGGTAAGACTACAATGAATTTTTATCATATATATATATATATATATATATATATATATATATATATATATATATATATATATATATATATATATATATATATATACATATATATATATATATATATGTATATATATATATGTATATATTATATATATATATATATATAATATATATATGTATATATTATATATATATATATATATATATATATATATATATATATATATATATATATATATATATATACATACATACATATATATATATATATATATATATACTGTATTTACAGCTTTACCTCAAAATCGTATATCAAAGTTATTTATTATTTACTGTCGATCAAAAACAAGCTTGCGCCCAATACACAGTACATAGAATAATTAAAATTAAATTAAAATGCGGTACAATGCTTTTACATCAAAATTGCATTACACATTATGCATGATAACAAAGTCATTGGGTTTGGTTTCAATATTTTAATAATATAAAATATTTACTATATTACAGGAGTTGTTGATAATATGAATATTTATGTCATTGCATAATGTGCAGGTATAGCGTGTATGTGCATGACGTCATATTTATTGCGCTTGGAGGCCATGCTAGAGTAGAGAATAACATTGCTGAGTATAGGAAAAACTTCGTTTTTGTCTATTTTCTTTGGGAAATCGGTTCATTTTTTATTATTGTTATTTTTCTCACATACTTGAGATAATAATTCAACATATTTACAACATCAATGCTCTCAAAAATATTGCATATAGTGTTGTTAAACTGGCAAAATGATTTTTTATTCCTATGCCACCCATGTTATTGAGTTATCCAACATAGCGTCGACTTTAACATGAATGCATACACACTATAGCTCTCGTGTAAAAGTATTTAGCCACATAAGTTTTTATATTACGTTCTGTGTCTTTACAGATTAGAACAAGTCAAGTCAAAACACAAAATACGTACAACAAATAATATTAAATGTATAGCAAACCACGTCTTATTCAGATCAATTATATTTGACATTATTAACTGCTAAATAATCAGATACACTGTTAAACATATATTTATTTCTGTACTGATTTCTTAAATAATAATTATGATTCACATTTCTTAATACTATAGGTGGTAGCGCATTATATAGTTGAGGAATACAATATTCTGGACCTTTTTTAGTAAGTGATAAATGTTGATTTTCAATGTAATAATTTTCCCCTCTATTACGAGTTTCATGTGAGTATACTGCGGACTGTTTAAAATTAAGAACGTAAAAATTTAGCGCATTTATATATATACTCATATATACTGTATACTCAAATATATACTCATATATACAGTAACATCGCTTTGGTTTTTAATTAACGTACAGTTTAAATTAGTTTTGTCCATTAGTTATACTGTTTAAATAGGATTGCAACTTTAATTAATATTTTGAATATATATATATTTTTAATTTTTTTTAACTAAGATAAAAATGATTAATTGTGATTGATTCACAATTTGATACACATGATATGTTCGGCTCTCTTTGTGTGCTACACTAATTATGTGTACAAAAGAGTTTTCTTTGATGTTTTCCACGTGTATTTTTAGAAAATATGAAATACAAGCTACATAGTTCTTCATCAAGTTTTTCGAAGCATGAAATATAATTAATAAAATGTCATATCATTATACTGTATATGTTATAGTTGAACCATTCTACTCACAGATAACAATAAATATTAATTAACGACTTTTACAAGGTAATTACTTGCAAGAAAGGTAAATTATTAAAGTTAACAAACTATTTTGCTTTTCTCACAGCACAAGCACACGCTGATGTACACTGGTGAGCAGCATAAACCTGATAACAAGAAAGTGCGCAGTAAACTTAGGAAATGTAGCAACTGCAATGGAGTGCAACAAGGAACACCACAAATATTTAGACAGTAATTTTATTGCATATTCTAAAAGAGGACATGAACCTGAATCGATAGATATGTGAGTTTTTAATTTCTGAATTCATTAAAGAAATATACTACTCTAAAATAAACAAGAGAAAAACATAAGCATTTATTTTACAAAACACTTGATGGGACTTACATAAATAACTTTAGTTTGTCTCAAAACCCAACTGTAGCTCCGTAGCAGTGATCAGAAATTTCAATTTATGCAACCCACACAACATTTTTATACTAATTTTTGTATGTTTCTGACGTTCTGAGTCTTATTCTGGTAAAAATTGTCAACATTTTTGAACATCCCATTTCGTGTTTATTTATTAAAAAAAAAACATGTTTTATGTGGTCTATGGCTTTGAGTATTTTTAACTACTTTTTAAAAGTCACGAAATGACGTCACAGGCTGAAACTTTTTCTTATGCCCAAATTCATAAGTTGTAGCCGATAACATCATGTTTCAATAAATAATTAATTAATAATAACATATGAAAATATAGGGTGTGTACGCATGACGTCATTCTGAATGTCTTTTGATGCTCTTCTTGAGCAATGAATAACATTTCTCAGCATAGAACAAACGTAGTTTTTGGCTATTTTCTTTAGAAAATTAGCTATTTTTTTGTGGTTATTATTATTTTTCTTGCATACTTGAAACTATAATGCAACCTGTTAAGAGTTTGGTGCACTCTGGAAAAACACCGTGATCGAAGTCACGTGACCAGTGATTCAAGTGACTGAAGTTCTTACAGGATATTTCTATGATAGTAGCAAACAAAAATACCAGCGATAAAGGTATTGAGAGAAATTCCTGGCAAAGTTTGGACAATGCATTTCTTATCGCAACATGAATCACTCATATTATGTATAAATGTTGAAGTAAAGCTTTATATTTCATAAAACTTGATATCGTTGCTTCTTTCTATACGCATTATAGATAGATTGAATGAACAAAATACTATAATACTAATAAAAAAATAATAATAAAAAAAAGCAAAATTTAGCAAGCTAAAATTATTAGGAGATTAAAAATTACATTAATTATACTAGACACTATGAATTTAATTTACATATTTGTTTACAAAAAAAAAATAGTTTCGCTTTTTTATATACAGCTTTAGCACTACAAATAAATAAATAAACCAAAGATTTGCAAGCCAATATTTACGCTTAGAATTTTGGAAATTGTAAATTTTTTGTGTATGATGTTTTTTTTATTTGTAAAAATACGCATAACAAATGCTTTCTAGTTCTTATTATTATTTTTTTTTTTTATTAATTTTTTTTTAATCAACAATTTTAATTTATTACTTCGTAGCAGTAAACTCTTAATTATAATGTAGAATTATTGGTATCCTTAAAAAAAAACAATAATTTTTATAGTTTAAAATTATCAAAATTCAAAAAGTACAAAAAAAAAACTAATATAGCTCATGCAGTAAAGATGTTAGTTTCAATTATTATCTCATTAAAGATTTGATAAAAGTGTACTATCAAATTTGATAATTATTATTTAATGCAAAACAAAGACTAATTTTGTAAGTTACAATTTTCAAGAGCAGTGAAAAAAAAAAAAAAAAAAAGGTGTCTATAGTCATATTGGATGTAGTTTTTTGGTCAAACATTTGTAATTATGTGCAAGTAATTTATATTTGAAGTGAAAATTATTTGAACTCATTATTATTAGTATTGCATATCAAGGAATATCTAAAACTTATTCGTGTATACTTCACGCAATTTACACCGAGATCAATGCAAAAGCCTGTCGAGGACAATTTCTCACTCAATAGGTAGGTAAAAAGCAAAAATTACATGCTTGATGTATATTTTAAATACAATAGATAACCAAATTAAAAAAAATATGAATAGTTTGATATTTAAATTGATTACCTTCATTACTTGATTTTCCATAATAGAATATTTAATTTTATTAGTTCTGGATTTATATTATTGAAAAATATTGATATAACTTGATAAAATTTGCATTAATCATAATTATTGAATTATTTTTCCTATATACGCAGTGCTGTATGTTATTTTACTACGAAAAATAAAGACAATATAATATTGTCGAGTGACTTATAATCAACATGTATTAGAAGTAAAACTATTTTGATGATAAAGGTAGATAGTAGCTTCCTGTCTACAAAAATAAAATAAAGCCCGAGGCAATGTGATTCAGTACTGCATAATTCTTAGGCGTAAGTAAAATAAAATGTAAAACTTAATTTCGTATTTATCAAATTTCTCACTTATTACTTATCAATTTGGAATTTGAATCACACCATCAAATAGAACAAAAAATTAAGCGCGCATTGGTAGCTTTAAATTTTTTATATTATTAACTGACGCATTTTAATAACAAAAAAACGTTATATCTGAAGTATTTTTTGCGATAGAAAAAATTCGCACTTCCAATGCGCAGACATTGTAAAAAGCTATTAGTGTTCCAAAAATAAATCTTTAGAAACAGTTTTTAGAGAAATAATCGCGAAAATACGATTTACATGTGTTTATATGGATGTATGAAAAGTTGCCTATCTACTAAGGGACAGCAGTGCACCGGACTCTTAACAGCATCAATGCTCTCAAAAATATTGCTTAGTATTTTTAAACTGGCAAAATGACTCATTTTTCTATACTAGCCCATGTTATTTAGCGCTCACTTATGGCGTCGACTTTAACATGAATAAAGCCCCCTATTAAAAAGATTGCTATTTGCGCGACTATTCCTGCTTCTGACGTCAGGAGCAGATAAAAATTACTAAGAAAATGTTGTACGGGTTGCATAAATCTAAATTTTGTGATCACTGCTATGGCGCTACAGTTGAGTTTTGAGACAAACTAATGTTATTTATGTAAGACCAATGGAGTGTTTTGTGATGTAAATGCTTGTGTTTTGTTCTGGTCTATGCCTTTACGATTATATAGACTCCTAGTGTTGCTCCATCTAGTTACTTCGTAGCAAAAACTTGATGAAAACTTCCTCACTTGTACTGTATGTGTTATTGCCTGCCTTTTTTTATAACTTTTTTAAGCAAACTTATATTTAAACTTCTAACGGATGAGGTTTTATTATTTAAATATCTTCTTTTACGGAAAGTTAATTTATTTAAAAAAAAATGCAAAAATCTTTTAACGATTTAAATATTATTCAAATTTATGAAGAGTAATTTAGTTTTAGTTAATAAAATGTTTGGTGTAATAAAATTATTAAACTTATCGTATGAATTTTAATCAAATTTTCACTTCTATTATAAAGTACGTTTATGTATAACGTGTTGAGAGAGAGAGAGAGAGAGAGAGAGAGAGAGAGAGAGAGAGAGAGAGAGAGAGAGAGAGAGAGAGAGAGAGAATACTAATGATCATCACTGATAGAGCAATTTATAAGCATGAAGTGTTTTTTTTTTTTTTTTTTTTTTTTTTTTTCATATTAAAAAAAATGCTTTACCCACTGTTCTGTCATGAGAATATTATTTGTTATTTCAAATATTGTAGTTGGAAATAATAATGTAATACTGCACTGAACAAAGTAGATTTATATTAACACAATGTAATTATACTAACAATACATTATATTTACCTTATAATATACAGGGTGTTTTTTTAAATTTTTACTATTTTAGAGGCTGATTTCACTATGAAATTTTTTTACAATTGCAACTTGTTATATATCAAATTAAAGCACAAATTTTGACATTTTTAAAAATTTTGCAGAAAAGAGTTATGTCAAGTGGTTTTCATTTTAATCAGTAAGTGGCGTAAGAGCTCATTTTTGAAGAAAAAAACTCTCGATTGCGCCATGTAGATTATGATGTAAACAAAGGCTGGATTGGCCGAGATGGACCCACAACTTGGGCATCGAGATCATTAGACCTTCACCCCACCTGATTTTTCTTGTGGGACGTCAAAGACAAAGTGTTTACGACTCCAGTGCAAGATATCCCAGAGTTGAAGCGACGCCATCAGAATTACTTATGCTATCGAGTCCATCACGGCTTAGATGCTCCGCAACGCGTGTGGCTCGAACTGCAGTTTCGACTTGACAACTGCCGGGCTACAAATTGTTCCCACATTGAGACACGTACCTTAATGTCATTTGCTTATCATCACTTTTAACTAAGAAAAAAAATTAACAAGACGTTTTTTATTTTGTTAGGAAAACGCTGTTTGCTAATAACGTCATCTGCTTTTCGAAAAACTCACTCTTCGTATTGTTTTGCATTTAGTCAAAAGAAAAATCGACAGATCACATTTTTAAAAAAAGAAACTAAAATGTCAAAGCTTAAGCTTTAATTTGATGTATAATAAGTCTAATTTGTCAATAAACTTCATGTTAAAAAACGCTTCTGAAAAAGTAAAAATTTAAATAAACACCCTGTATAAAAACTGCATACGTAGGTTTTCTATGTCAACTTGCAGTTTATTTATTGTCTCGTACACTGAAAGAACTTGATCAAGCAGTAACACATAGCAACAGTTCAACCACAGCCGTCACCTTGCAATACCCGGATGACGTCATATTTATTGCGCTTGGAGGCCATACTGGAGTAGTGCATAACATTGCTCAGCATAGAACAAACTTCATTTAAGCCTATTTTGTTTGGAAAATTGGTTAATTTTCTACTAATTGTTATTTTTCTCACATACTTGAGATACTAATCCAACATATTTACAACATCAATGCTCTCAAAAATATTGCATAGTGTTTTTAAACTGGCAAAATGATTTTTTTGTCCTACGCTGCCCATGTTATTGAGTTATCCAACATGGCGTCGACTTTAACATGAATGCATAGACCCTATAGACCCCTTGCACATCCTTGCGCTTTGTCGCCATGTTTGTGGTGCCTAATACATTGTCCAACATAGGAGAAACGTCAATTTTCATCATTTGTCAGAAAATATAAGTATATTTTTACTGTAAGCATTTTCCTGATATTCTTCTAACTTATTAGGAGCTACAAATAAGGCTTGGATTGAGGTTTGAAGCTTCTATTGATTAAAAAATTAAAAATGACGTTTTTCCTATGCTGGCCTGTGTATTCCTAACCAACAAAATGGCGGCTTTTAAATATGAGTGCAACCAGTCTTTAGTCATTAGTCATTAAATCTATATTCATAATAGTTCACTTCACCAGGTGGAGTGCGCTCAGAAGAGGACATATTGACCATAGGTCATAGTTTAGTGTAGAGGACTATCCAGTGACACAGTTTCGTTACGGGGCTTGTCTGCGCAGATTTTTCACGGATGTGAACGTCTTCAACTCGGCCCTCTTCACAATCGGTTCCTGTTCCACCCAGAACGACAGAACATCTCGAGAAGTAGTCTCGACTGATCAAATGAGGAAGTCTACACGAAGTTAACCCCTAGGTTTGAATACGTCATTAGAAAGATAAAAAGTAGTAGATAAACTTGGCATAGGGAATTACCTGCAAAAATGATGTTTTATTTAATAAAAGAAGAAATAAAAATTTTCAATTCCCAACCTTTTGCCGACTATGACGTCATTTGTTTACATCCGATTTTCAATTGTCTTCTGGATTTCATGCAACTGCTACAAATTCAAAAAAAATAACGGACAACGGCCGCCTTTCAACAATGGGATCGTTTGAAATCCAGAAGACAATTGAAAATCAGATGTAAACAAATGATGTCATAGTCGGCAAAGGGTTGGGAATTTTTTTATTTCTTCTTTTATTAAATAAAACGTCAATTTTGCAGGTAATTGCCTATGCCAAGTTTATCTAGTATTTTTTCTCTTTCAAATGACGTATTCAAACTTAGGGGTTAACTTCATGTAGACTTCCACATTGTTGATGACAGAGCCACGACTGGATTACATTCATGTGTATGTGAACCCCACGGCCTAAAGCACATGAAAGTGTGGGCCAGTAAAAACAACTATCAAATCAATTTTAAAATCACAACGCATAGCGACTGCTTTGGTCATATCAGAAGGTCTGAATTGTCACTACTAAAGTTTTTCTCAGTGTAGCATATCGCTATTGTACCCGCTAAGCACTGGACTTAATAAATATAAAGTATTTATTTTGTGTCCGATAAATTATTATTATTCTCATTATGAAATGTTCATTATTAAAATACTCGTTTTGCAATAGACAAAAAAACTGCATGCATGTATAAAATTCCTATATATTATTTATATAAAATATAATTATATTGTATTAAATATATTCCTGTGTGTGTGTGTGTGTGTGTGTGTGTGTGTGTGTGTGTGTGTGTGTGTGTGTGTGTGTGTGTGTGTGTGTGTGTGTGTGTGTGTGTGTGTGTGTGTGTGTGTGTGTGTGTGTGTGTGTGTATGTGTATGTGTGTGTGTGTGTGTGTGTGTGTTTGTATATATATGATAGAAATTTATCAAAGCAAAAAAAAAATCTCATTATAAAGCAAATTAAGTAGTGAAACTCTCTTAAAACATTTCTTTTTTTTAATTAATAAAAAAATCAGTAGCGCTGGCCAAAATAAATCCAAATTTTGACATCTGAATAAAATGATCCTTTATCCGTATTATATCGGAATTCTTGTTGTTGTAACTGTTTATTTTATTTCTATATCAGTGTTTTTTTAGACATATACAAATTTTATTTCATGTTTATATTGTATAAAATAAAATTACAATTGAAAAGTTGCAAGTTAATTGAGTTTTATATTTAGCTCACGTATACGAGAATGATCTGGAGAGACACGACTTCGACTTCAATTGTTGCAGACTAGATTGTGCATGACGATACTTAAGTAATGGCACCTACACACACAAAACTAACTGCTAGTCACTTTTACATTGTACTTTCTCTCAAACATTGAAGTATATTAAAGGCATAGACCACATAATACAACACGTGCTTTAATCAATAAACACGAAATAGGATCCTCAAAACTGTTGACAATTTTTACCAGAATGTTAATGGAGCCCCACGAAAGAGTGTTAAAATATTGTAAAGTATGCAATTTGCGTGACTATTCATGTTTATGACGTCAGAAACATGCAAAAATTAGTATGAAAATGTTGTGCGGGTGATCTAAATTTCTGATCACTGCTACGGAGCTACTGTTGGATTTTGAGACAAACTAAAGTTATTTATGTAAGTCCCATCAAGTGTTTTGTGATATAAATATGCTTATGTTTTTCTCTGGTCTATTCCTTTAAGGCAGGAAATCAGGTACTACAGGATTTGACTAAAAAATTGTAAAGAAAGAAAAATCTGAAATTTTGTACAGTGATACATTAGGTATCTTCAAAAATGTAAAAAATTAATTGGGGGTCACCATGCTAGATTTTAAATTATGATTTTTTTGAAGTTTTAGTCCCATAAGAGCCCATGTTAATATCAATAATTATTTTCTCTCTTATCTGATAGTCACGGGTTCTGAAAATTTTATCATAGGTAGCTGTTACTATTAACTTTCAAATGTCATCATAAAGCTTGAAAGTTTTCTTTTTAAAATGTTGAGATACAAGCCATCTGTATACAACCCTTAAGTTGACCGGCTGATATCTCACAAACTGAACGATCGTGAAATATAAATTCAACAAAAATTAAAATTGAAATGTTCATCAAAGGTTTATGTCAAACACAGCACTAAACGTTGACGATCTAACGATAAAAACGTAAATGACGTCACAGACGTTAGAATCACAATGGAATAAACGTTAAACTTCGCCGTTTCAAATCCACTTTTTTTTTCATTTGGTCCCAACGCTTGTGACGTCACTAACGTTTTTATTGTTAAAATTTCAACACTTAGTGACGTCATAGCCGTTGATTCCATGATACTTAAAATGCAAAACTACTATGTACCACACGGAAAAAATTAGCTTAGGACTTAGTATTTAGACTTTTTTTGTATAATAAATTCGTTAGATACATACTAAACTTTTTAGAATCTAAAGAGTTAACTATTTACCGCTAAAGAAATTTGTTTATACTAACGAGTTACTCTTTAAACTTTTTTCAAAAAAGTTATTGGTTTGTACTGAAGAGTTACTTATATGTATCTGAATAATTTCTTAAATTTATGTTTTCCGTGCACTTCTATTTTAGAGTGCATGCATTTCATTATAAACATGCGTTCGTAACATTAAAAACAAAACTTTATTTTTGTCATGAAAATTATTGTAAAACACTTTTTCTATTAAATATTCTTGTAATTTCAAAGCTATTGTAAGAAGAACAGTTGTAGGTAGCATTTGTTTTTTGAGTGTATGGTATAATTCAGTAATATATAAAATTACTTTAATTTTATGTAAATTTTGCTTGAGTATGCATGTCCATACATACATACATACACGTTATTTTGCTGTAGTAAATAAACTATGTAAAATTAGCTATATTTATAAGGTGCTGATATTTAGTATGGGTAGTTTATAATCTTTGTAAGTCTACAGCAACTTTAATTATCTCTAATCTAGTGGCATTCACATGAATGAATACACTGTGAGAATGAATATCTAGTGATACTTCTTCAACAATACACGAGGAGTTCTGGGGATTTACCTGGATAGGTGGGACTTAAGAGTCCCGTGCACTGCTGTCCCTGCTTAGATAGGCAACTTTTCATACTCTCATTTAAATCAATGTAATCGTATTTAGTAAATTGCACGAACAGCTAGAGAGCTATAAGCTTCATTTTTGGTAACAATAATGCTTGTTAATATATCTCTGCCTTCAGAATGGGATTTTTTTTATTTTCGTTCTAGTTCCGGTTTTATTCAGTTTTTTTTTCACCTAAAAACTCGTACGATCATTTTAGAAAAAAATCCCATTCGGAAGGCACCCTAAATATTACGAGCAGTCAAAAAATGTATTTTAAGTCTCACTTTGACAAATAATAAGAGCGTAATTTACTAAATACGATTTATTAAAATATAATAAATTTTAAATCGCCTTGGTAGCATCGGTACCGCAATGCACCTACTGCCCAAGGCTTAAGATTATTTTTGTTGTCAGGAAACGTCTATCTATGTTTCAATAAAAATAATATTTGTCTGTTTCTTGGAATCAGTATTTTATCATACAGTATGTATGAACTACGGAATGCTATTTATTATTATCATTATTTTAGTTCGTTTATACAATGGTTGAACGGAATTGAACCTATCTGCTCTTGCCTATATTATTAAAAAGTTGAAATTTTTATGCAAATAATAATTGATTAGCAAAACGTTTCATTTTTATTTCTTGAATTATAATTGCAATACAAAGATTGCCTGGTTTAAAAATTGAATGCAAATACGAGTATATTTGCAAGTCTGATTTTTTTTTTTTTTTTTTTTTTTTTTTTTTTTTTTTTGCAATTAAATGTCACTTATAGTGTAATAGTAAAATAAATGCATCCAAATATTATAAAAATAAAAAATATATTTTAAGCCATTAAATTTATATTGAACTAATTACTAATATTTATTAATTAATGATTTTATAGTTTCTGAAAACGTTATAATATTGCAAATATTTTTAATTAGCCTGTAATACAAAACATGCAATTGCAATATCAGAAAATGGAAAAAAAAAGAAAAAAAGAAAAAGAAAAAAAAAAGTGGCAAGAATTATAAATTGCAAATAAAACACCTACTTCATTATTAATTAATCTAATTAGCAAACGTACTAAGTAATATTATATAAAATTCGTGTGTCTATCTATATTTCAATACTGAAGGCACACAAGTAGCTTACTCCAACTTTTTTTTTCTTGCATAAAATATAAAATACTATAGCTCTTTCTGCAAAGTCAGACTTCCGGCGCAACTTTTGTGTCGATATGTTCCTTTGTTATAACAGCTGATTATGACTTGGTTACCTGTTTACTACGTTTATACATATGGTCGGTCATTGTTATTTCTTCGTTTAGAACTTTGAACTTGATAAGAATGAAAGAAACTCCACACAAAAAAGTTCCATGCTCTTCATGTGACTCAATTTTTGTCAATTTTGTTAGCTCAAAAAACAAGATCAACCAATGAATGTGTCGTATTTTGTTGGTCAGCCAATCACTGTTGTTGAGATTCACTTTACTTTACAGAACAAGCTTATGAAGCTCACAAATGAATCACTTGATATAAGAAGCGTATTTTCCAAACTTGGTCAAGAATGTCATTCAATACAATACTCCTAGATATACCTTTATCGCTTGTAATCTGTTTACTACCTTTGGTCATTTCCTTTAATAACTTCAGTCACTTGAATCTCTGGTCACGTGATTAAAAATTCGATGTTTTCTGTGAGTGCATCGGACTCTTAAAGCCATAGATAATTTTTACTATGTGGCCCCACCACAATAGAGTGAAAATACTTTAAAGTATGCCATTTGCGTGACTATTCCTGTTTATGACGTCAGAAACAGGAGAAAATTAGTATGAAAATGTTGTGCGGGTTGCATATATCGCAGTTTTTTTTTTTTTTTTTTTTTTTTTTGATCATTGCTACAGTTGCTTTCTGAGACAAACTAATGTTATTTATGTAAGTGTTTTGTGATATAAATGCTCATGTTATCTTCTGGTCTATGCCTTTATACATTAAACTTCTCTATGTCTAGACATTTATGTGAGTGCATCTTTTGTTTATGTTTATGTAGTTCGTTTTTACATATTATGTTTTTGTTTTTTTTTTCTCTTAATTGTTGGGTTAATGAACACATGTAAAAGTGTGTATGATACCTATAGTGCTGTTGTTTACCTCTCGATCATCCTGCGGTACCTTTTTATTCATGTACTTTATTGTATTGACTGGGTGTAAAAAATAAAATAAATAAAAGTCACTTACTCACAACGCAGAGAATTATTTTATATAAAAGTTCGTATTGTTGTCAATAGACAAATGTTTTCGCAGTGTATGTACTAATTTTATTTTTAAATTATATGTAAATGAAGTCAGTGTTTTGTGATTCAATTAATTGATATTCATTTGATCTTTAATTAGTTCTACGAAAAGATTTCAACTCTACAGTAAAAAACATTTAATCTCTTATGTAACAATTACAATTTAGTGTATACGTATGTATATGTGTATGTATATGTATGTATATGTATATATGTGTGTATATGTATGTATATATGTATATGTATACGTATGTATATGTATATACGACAAAACCTCCTAATTAACTTTACACCCCTGTGGCGTGTTAGTGATGCCCGCCAATACCACAAATACATTTCATATACAGTCCTATCAATGTTCATTGCATCGTCAATAGTTAGCCGATAGTTGGAAGATGATGGTATCTAAATATAAAAATGTAAATGTATTTATGTATAATAATATTTATTTTTAACTTTAAAAAAAAAATGACCAAATCCGGGCCCTAGAGTGAGCCCACAGTTAATATTTTAGTTTTTAATGTATTTTTATTTTATATGTATGTCATATATTATATATATATATATATATATATATATATATATATATATATATATATATATATATATATATATATATATATATATATATATATATATTAATATATATATATATATATATATATATATATATATATATATATATATATATATATATATATATATATATATATATATATATATATTATTGTATATGTATAAATAATTATATTACTTCTATAAAGTGGTGATTTTAAAAATAGCACTTTTTTAGTATGTAAGTTTGACGATTGTTTCTATAGGGTGTATGCATTCATGTTAAAGTCGACGCCATGTTGGATAACTCATTAACACGGGTGGCATAGGAAAATAAATCATTTCACTAGTTTAAAACCAGTATGCAATATTTTTGAGAGCATTGATGCTGTAAATATGTTGAATTAGTATCTCAAGTATGTGAGAAAAATAACAATAACAAAAAATGAACCGATTTCCCAAAGAAACTTGGCTTAAACGACGTTTGTCCTATGCTGAACAATGTTATTCACTACTCCAGTATGGCCTCCAAGCGCAATAAATATGACGTCATCCGCATACACCCTATAAACGTGTATGTTTTGTAGATGTGAACCATGGTAGATGTAGCATTGTATTTGTATACTGATTGTAAGAGAGAGAAATGAAATAATTTTTTTTCAATTTTGATACGAATATTTGTTTATTTTTTATACTAATGCCATTATCACAAAGTCGAGAGTACTTGTTTGTTATACAGCTTTAGCAATATTAACAATTGAGACAAAATAGCTAGTCAATAAGTTTATCAATATTAGAAAGTTAAAAATAAAAACCTCACTTGATCACTATTATTGGCTATTGCTTCGCTGCTTACTATGACACTAAAACTGTTTTATACAATTATATATGTTTTTTTACTTCAAAGTTTAAACTATCTTTGATTCGAGTTTTTTTTTTTTTTTTTTTTTTTTTTTTTTTTTTTTTTTTTTTCAAATCAGTTGAATAAAAGCTTTACAATTAATGAAAAGAAATAAAAAGAATTATTGATGAAAGAAAACTTCAACAAACATCTTGCAGTCGACATTTATGTAGAAGTCGAGTCGTGAAACATTATTTAAAAACTCGCTTATTTCAACTTTAATGTCTAAAATAAACTTTTGCTTAGTCCATTCAAATGTAATTTATTTCCTTTTCAAATGCAGAATCACTTCTTTTTTAAACTTTCTTCCTTCCTTCCTTCCTTCATGTTTTTTTTTCTAAAATCAGAGCAGTGCTATAAATTTGGACCTAAAGAATATAATTATACTTTAAAGTTTTAAATTTTATCGAGTCCTTAAAAGTAAATAGCAAAAATATTTATGGAAATTTCTGAAAATAAAATAGTTCCCCTATTTAATGAAAATTTCAATTAATGTGTTCATTCATTCATTCATTCATTCATTCATTCATTCATTCATTCATTCATTCATTCATTCATTCATTCATTCATTCATTCATTCATTCATTCATTCATTCATTCATTCATTCATTCATTCATTCATTCATTCATTCATTCATTCATTCATTCATTCATTCATTCATTCATTCATTCATTCATTCATTCATTCATTCATTCATGTTACATTCATACATACATTCATTTCATATATATAACCAGCAGGCCACATGTAAAATTCGCTTACTCGTCCCATATTTCCAATTAAGCCACTTGAACAAGAACTTGCACTCGCCTAGATCAGACAGATATCTGCTCAATGTTAGCTCTATACTGCAAAGTCAAGTGTAATAATTTCTTATTAACTTTTAATTAAATAACCGGAACAAATAAAGAGTTGAAAAATTCATGACGGTTTATAAAAACACTTCGTCTTTTCAGTCTCCAAAACCCACTTTATTATTTAATCATTTTAAAAAGTAAACGTGGGAGGAGGAAAATTATTTCTTTATTTTTGTCATTACTTTCATCACTTAATTTTAGTTAAGTGTTTTCATTGCTTTCGTACAAACTGGTCAAGTTTAGAAAGTCTAAAATGTATTGTTTAAAATTGTACCATACTTTAAATTGTGAAGGATATTTTCAACGTAACACTCTGTTACTTTTTTAGATTAATTTTTGTAAAAATTTGATTTTATATCAGAAATTAATCAAGTCAATTAATACAAAAGAAATAACCTATTAATCAGAAATCAATCCTTACAATCTATTCTTTCATTTTCTTTCTTTCTTTCTTTCTTTCTTTCTTTCTTTCTTTCTTTCTTTCTTTCTTTCTTTCTTTCTTTCTTTCTTTCTTTCTTTCTTTCTTTCTTTCTTTCTTTCTTTCTTTCTTTCTTTCTTTCTTTCTTTCTTTCTTTCTTTCTTTCTTTCTTTCTTTCTTTCTTTCTTTCTTTCTTTCTTTCTTTCTTTCTTTCTTTCTTTCTTTCTTTCTTTCTTTCTTTCTTTCTTTCTTTCTTTCTTTCTTTCTTTCTTTCTTTCTTTCTTTCTTTCTTTCTTTCTTTCTTTCTTTCTTTCTTTCTTTCTTTCTTTCTTTCTTTCTTTCTTTCTTTCTTTCTTTCTTTCTTTCTTTCTTTCTTTCTTTCTTTCTTTCTTTCTTTCTTTCTTTCTTTCTTTCTTTCTTTCTTTCTTTCTTTCTTTCTTTCTTTCTTTCTTTCTTTCTTTCTTTCTTTCTTTCTTTCTTTCTTTCTTTCTTTCTTTCTTTCTTTCTTTCTTTCTTTCTTTCTTTCTTTCTTTCTTTCTTTCTTTCTTCTTTTTCTTTTTCTTTTTTTTTTCTTATGATTTAAGCCATAACAAAAATGCATCCATTTACACATCTATGAGCACGTTTCAAAATAATAATAATAATTATAAAACAAGGAAAGCTAATATTTTGTCTCTGCTTTACTTACGATAAAATATTCAAATTCAAAATATGTTTATTCATTTCTTTCATCCTACAATCACAATATACAAAAGCATATCGGCTTAGGTAATTGTATCAGTTGATACAATTAGAAATGATAGGCAAAATACACATAATTATAACACATATTATAACATTAAATATCACAAAAATATATTTATACAAATATATGTAGAAAAATTAAATCATGACTATAAATGCATTGCTATTCTGATTCATTATCTTTTATAAACTCATCAATAGAATATAATATTGCTTGTTTAACAGTAATGTTTTCAATGATTTTTTAAACAAAATAGGGTCTTTAATTTCTCTTATATAAGTTGGCAGATTATTATAAATCTGCAAACAACCACAGAAAGGACCTCTATTGTACATTTCAGTTCTTTTATAGACACTATTAATTTTCAATTTAACATTTCTTGTGTTGTGACTATGTTTTGTTTTAAGACTAGAATAAACTTATAAACTTAAAATATGATAATTTTAATTAAATGTCTTTATATGATTCAATACGGAGTATTTTTTTATTATGATTGAGAAAACGCTCGTGTACTTCAATTGTTACTTTGTTTGCTAAAGGCGGGACATGACATCAGCTACTGCGGGATTTGACTAAAAACTTGACAAGAAAAATCTGACTTTTGCACAGTGATACATTAGGATTTAATATCTGCAAAAATGTTAAATAAATATTTGTGTGTATATATATAGTATATATAATATATATATATATATATATATATATATATATATATATATATATATATATATATATATATATATATATATATATATACATATATATATATATATATATATATATATATATATATATATATATATATATATATATATATATATATATATATTATATATATATATATATATATATATATATATATATATATATATGTGTGTGTGTGTGTGTGTGTGTGTATGTGTGTGTGTGTTGTGAAGGTTTTATGCTAGATTTTAAATTACGTATTTTAAATGTTTTAGAGCTCCTATGTCAATTTCAATAATTATTTTCTCTCGTATCTGATGGTCACGGATTCTGATAATGTTATCATAGGCAGCTGCTACTATTAACTTTCAAACATCATCATACAGTTTGTAAACTTCTGTTTTAGATTGTGAGATACAAGCCGTCTAAATACAACCCTAAAAAAACTGCTAAACACAAGAGATTTCATGATGTTTAGATAAAAAAAATGTAACAATATTAACTTTAATAAATTTATTTCCACGATAATACAGTACATAATATAAAAACTCACATACATATATTGTGTTTAAATAATTATATATTTAATATATATTTTTAATTATAAAAAGTCATATTATTTGATAAAGCTGTGTTGTTTTAGCGAGATATGAAAATTGATGACGGTTTTGACTGCCTCGTGACGTCACGGGACTGTCACTAATGATCAACTTAATTATTGCTAAATATTTCTACGAAGAGAAAATTGTCATTTCAACCTTCCTGTTTACCATCAGTACAGCTACTTTATGAGTTTTAGTAAAGTTTTAATTCTAATTAAAAGTAGTAAAGTCTGACAGAAACAAATTAAGTTTTTATATTTTTGTATCAAACAACATTTTAAATAAGTAATGTCTGTGCTGCCTCTGCTGATGTTTTTGTTTTAAACCACTGTGAAAATTTATTATAATTATGAAAAACATTATATTATTGAAAGTTCTCGTATGAATGCATAGCAATAGGAAAACATACTAAAAAAAAGCACTGAAAAGCTTGTTCACAGTTTTGCAATGCTTTAAAGCCATAGACCACATAAAACAACATGTGTTTTTGAATGAATAAACACAAAATGGGATTTTTAAAACTGTTGACAATTTTTACCAGAATGTTAATGTAGCCCCACGAGAGTATGAAAATACTGTAAAGTATGCAATTTCCGTGACTATTCATGTTTAGGACGTCAGAAACATACAAAAATTAGTATGAAAATGTTGTGCGGGTTGCATAAATCGAAATTTCTGATCACTGCTACGGGGCTACAGTTCGGTTTTGAGACAAACTAAAGTTATTTATGTAAGTCCCATCAAGTGTTTTGTGATATAAATGCTTATCTTTTTCTCTGGTCTATTCCTTTAAGTATTGTGTAATCAACGGTTATGACGTAACTAAA
This sequence comes from Ecdyonurus torrentis, assembly GCA_949318235.1. Classification (NCBI taxonomy): domain Eukaryota; kingdom Metazoa; phylum Arthropoda; class Insecta; order Ephemeroptera; family Heptageniidae; genus Ecdyonurus; species Ecdyonurus torrentis. The sequence goes on from OX439130.1 coordinate 3,227,247, forward strand.
CTTTGATATTTAATCAATAAAAACGTTAGTGACGTCACAAGCGTTAGGATTAAATTGAAAAATCGTAGATTTGTAATGGCCAAGTTTAACTTTTATTCCATTGTGATTCTAACGCTTGTGACGTCATTTACGCTTTTATCTTTAGATTGTCAACGTTTAGTGACGTCATAACCGTTGATTGCACAATACTTAAAGCACTGCAAAACTGTGTACAAGCTTTTCAACGTGCGTTTTTCAAAGTGGAGAAGTGAAAGTTTACATGATATTATGATGGTGTTCGTAAACCATGTTTTCTGTTCCTAAAATGACGATCAACTTTGGTTATTCAAATGTAATGCGCATTTTATAAAAATAAAACAGGGTTTACAAACAATACTAGTGTCTATTGTTGCAATGAGAAAGAACTTTGTATTATGGAACAAAATGCAATACTTTTAATATATACCAAATGAAAAAAAAAACTGTCTTACATAATGCGTATGAGCATATCGCATATGTACGGGAGCTTTATCATTTGTATTTCATACCACATGGACAAAAATAAATACGTATTAATTGTGCTAACTCATTTCCAGCACAATTTGTACAATAGGGTGTATGCATTCATGTTAAAGTCGACGCCATGTTGGATAACTCAATAACGTGGGTGGCATAGGCAAAAAAATCATTTTGCCAGTTTAAAACCACTATGCAATATTTTTGAGAGCATTGATGTTGTAAATATGTTGAATTAGTATCTCAAGTATGTGAGAAAAATAACATGAACAAAAAATTATTCGATTTCCCATAGAAATTTGGCTATAAATGAAGTTTGTCCTATGCTTAGCAATGTTATGCACTACTCCAGTATGGCCTCCAAGCGCAATAAATATGATGTCATCCGTATACACCCTATACAGCATAATTTATGTTTCACTGCATAACAACTATGCTATTTAGCATAAATATTATTTTGTACAGAATAATTATTTATGTTGTTGTACTTTAGCATCATTTATGCTATAACGACATAAATGCAGCATAAATTACGTAATCTTTACTTTCCGTGCATAAAGTTTACAGTATGTCATCTTTAAAAAAATTAATAAAAAAAATAAACGAGTATTCAAATTGGCACGTAAAAAAAATCCAAATGTAAATAGCATAATGTTTTATTTTATTTAATTCGATTAACATAAATGCTTAAAAAAGAAGTAATATAATAAAAATTGTGCTATTAATGTTGTTTATAATGGAGTTATTTATTATTATTATTATTTTTTATTTACTGTATGTCTTTACTAAGCCCCCGTATTCAAGAGGACCGTTGAGCAGTGACAGAAGGTAGCCAGGAAAGACGCAAGCACCCATGAAATGGTGAGTTATGGATGAGATCCGCTGCAAAATAGAGTCTCTTTCTGTACAAGTTTGTATCCTTTGACATTGCGGTGTCGTGTTGTTGTTGCTGTTGTTGTTGTGGTTGTTGTTGTTGTTGTTGTTGTTGTTGTTGTTGTTGTTGTTGTTGTGGTTGTTGTTGCTGTTGTTGTTGTTGCTGTTGTTGTTGTTGCTGTTGTTGTTGTGGTTGTTGTTGTTGTTGTTGTTGTTGTTGTTGTTGCTGTTGTTGTTGTGGTTGTTGTTGTTGTTGTTGTTGTAGTTGTTGTTATTGTTGTTGCTGTTGTTGTTGTTGCTGTTGTTGTTGTTGTTGCTTTTGTTGTTGTTGTTGTTGTTGTTTTAGCCTACATAAATTAAGAAAGCTAATGCAATATTTAAATGAAGAATATCAGACAAACTTTTAGGTGATTTAAGAAAACAGGAAATTTTAATAAGTTTTCATCGCCTCCACTAGATAACATTTATTTATTATCAACCAAAAGTGAAACTCAGGTTCGTTAATATACGCAGAACATTTTTCAACTGTTTATTAAAGGAATAGCCCAGAGAAAAATATTATCACTAAACACTTGATGGGATTTACATAAATAACATTATGTAGTTTGTCTCAAAACCCAACTGTAGCCCCGTAGCAGTGATCAGAAAATTCAATTTATGCAACCCGCACAACATTTTCATACTAATTTTTGCATGTTTCTGACGTCATAAACATGAATAGTCACGCAAATTACATACTTTACAGTATTTTCATGCTCTCTCGTGGGGCTACATTAACATTTTGGTAAAAATTGTCATCAGTTTTGAAGATCCCATTTCGTGTTTATTCATTAAAAAGCACATTTTGTTTTATGTGGTCTATGGCTTTAAAAGTAAGATAGCTTTGAATACATGAAATATGCAAAATAAAAAGTATATATATATTTATATATTTATATATATATATAAAAAGATCTATAGAAAACAAAATTACGACTTCAGTATATCGAAAAGAAACAGACAGTGGGAGATATCTAAATTTCAATTCAAATCATCCACACTCTACAAAAACAGGTATAGCAGCTACGTTATTACATAGGGCAAGAACACACTGTAATGATAAAAAATTAATAAATGAAGAAATTAGTAAAATAGAACACATTTTAAAAGAAAATGATTATCCATCACACGTTATTCATAAAATAAAAAATAAAAACAGCAAAGAAAGAAACAATACTGAAGAAAAGAAACCAGACGCAACCATTTGCATCCCCTATATGCAAGGGTTGAGTGAAAAAATACAACGTATTGGTAAGGGAGTCAATCTTCGTATTGTTTGTTCTTCCAGAGACACATTAAAATCAAGTTTAGCACGTACAAAACCAGACATGAAGAAAAATATGAATAAAGATGTAGTATATTCTATACCCTGTGTATGTGAGAAAGAATACATCGGAGAAACAGGTCGTCCTTTGGACATCAGGGTGAATGAACACAGGCAAAAAATAGAGAAAAGAGATACAGGATATTCAAAACTTGTAGATCATGCACTGGAGAACAGCCATCAAATTCAATGGGAGAAAACAAAGGTGATAGGAAGAGAAAGTCATTATAAAAAAAGAAAAATATTAGAAGCAATAGAAATGTCAAGAAGAAATAATGAAACAATCAGTCAACCTAGTTTTGATTTGCCACCTATTTGGATTCCACTTATAGATTCATGTAAAAAGACTGTACCACGTGATCGTGCAGGTGAAAATGTAAACAATAAAATAACACCTGACGAGGACGAGCCACTCCCCCCGTTGCGGAGGTCGGCGCGCCTCGTGAGCAAGAGTCAGTAAGCTGAAGAAGAGTGCAGACACTGTATGTTTCTACATACGCACTCGAAAACGTTACAATTGGTGTAAATATAACATAGCTATGTATATATAATTTTTTAAAAAACTGTGAATTGAGTCTTTTTATTAACTTATATATAAGTGACAATTTTTTATGGTGTTGTGTGTTATTTTTTATCGTCAAAACAAGCAGCGAGTGAAAGCCCAGGGTCTTATAGAAGGTAAGACTACAATGAATTTTTATCATCATGTCACCTCGCTTGATATTCAAATTTTCAAACATATATATATATATATATATATATATATATATATATATATATATATATATATATATATATATATATATATATATATATATATATATATATATATATATATACTGTATATATATATATATACACAAACACACACACACACACAAGTTAAGAACTACAAAAAGTTTGAACGATATACGCAGGTTGCAGCTAAAAGTTTATTATTATTATTATTTATGAAATTAAAAAGTGTATCCATATATAGATATCTATTTTTTAATGTCAGTTAAAATTGAAAGGTAACAACTATACCTATGATAAAAAAGGAACCGTGCACACTAAAAAATAAGCATTAAAAAGCTTGTACACAGTTTCACAATGCTTTAAGTATTGTGGAATCAACGGTTATGACGTCACAAAACGTTGAAATTTTAACGATAAAAACATAAGTGACGTCACAAGCGTTGGGACTGAATAGATAAATCGTAGATTTGTAACGGCCAAGTTTAACGTTTATTACATTGTAATTCTAATTTTTGTGACGTCATTAACGTTTTTATCGTTAGATTGTCAACGCGTCATAACCGTCAATTCCACAGTACTTAACGGTGTACAAGCTTTTCAACGATTATTTTTCAGAGTGCAAATATCAAATAAAGGGGAAAAAAAGAAAAAGAAATTTACATGACATTTAATGGGTTTAAATTTAAATTCAAAGCAAGTTTATTTGCAATCTTTTACAATAAAAAACAGCAACTCTAACTCTAGTTAATAGAGTAACTTACATACTAATTAAAATTACAATTATCTTATCCTTATGTACCACCATACAGAGTATATAATTATATATAAGGGTGTATGCATACATGTTAAAGTCGACGCCATGTTGGATCACTCAATTACAAGAGTGGCTTAGGAAAATAAATCATTTTTCCAGTTTAAAACCAATATTTAATATTTTTGAGAGCATTGATGTTGTAAATCTGTTGAATTAGTATCTCAAGTATGTGAGAAAAATAACAATAACAAAAAATTAACCGCTTTCCCAAAGAAAATTGCCTAAACTTAAGTTCGTCCTATGCTGAGTAATGTTATTCACTACTCCATTATGGCCTCAAAGCGCATCAAATATGACGTCATTTGTATACACTCTATACCCACTATAGGGTCGGATTGGCCATAAGAGCTACTCCGGGATCCCGGAGTGCGCCCCCCCGAGCTGGCGCCCCCCTGCGCCCCGAAGGGGCGTTATTGAAAAAAAAAAAAAAAAAAGAGTTCAGAGTACACTTAAAAAGTTGAAAGGCAACAATATCTTATTCCAATAATAATAATATTAAATTATGCTCTTAATAGCGTCACTGTCTTTTTCTGTACTAAATACTAAAAATACATAGAATCTTTTCAAATCACGAAAAAAAAAAAAAAAAAAAAAAAAAGAGAGCGAGCGAGTGAGTGAGAGAGTCTTTTTTTTCTTTACTTTGTGCGAAATGCCCCCTATCATCAATGCTCTATGATTGTAGTCAAGATTTTTTTTTTTTTTTTTTTTTGAAAATTATTCTTGAATTTATACCAAATGTTATTTTTGAGATGTGAAAATGCAGTGCTCTGGAAATATTTTTATTTTCTACTTTTATATTTAATTTTCAAGTATGGGGTGTCTATAAAGTATAAACAAATAAAATCTCAAACTGTTGTTAAATTTGCAATTTTCGATTGAGAAACTTTTTTTCTTCGCGCGTGAGTTACTACGGCAAAGGGGGTGCCCAACACTACACTGTTGAATGAATTAATCAATATTTTTCCGATCATTTGATCGGATTGGTGATCGGATCGACCCTTTTTTAAAAAAAAGTGTTGAACACTCTAGGCATATAGCTAATAGCAATCTTAAATAATTGTTAGTAGAGACAATTACTGAGCTAAACAAAACTAAGAATTTGAGCTGTTGCCATTTTGCGCAAGAAAAAAATATCCAATGAGAACAATTAATCGCAACAAAATTAGGAAAATTAAAAAAAAAAATTAAAGTGTGTAAGAACGCAATGATAAAAATTAAATCTAGTTGAGAAATGCAGGGGCGTCCAAACTGCGTAAGGTACCACTTTAGGGTAGGAGTGCAAAATTGGTTTTATTGTGATTTTTAATTGAGTTCAGGGTGCTGTACATAAAAATAAAAAAAAATCTATCTCAAAAAATCTCGTCACAACAGAGCGTCAAAGTACCGCCAAAGCAAAACGTACCGCCCGATTCTAATGAGTCTATATTTGCACCACTTTAAATTTTTTCAGTGGTTAAAAAAATTACTACCTTGTTCTTCGTATTGACTTTTAATTAAAAAATGTTTTTTCATTTTTTTCTAGATCGAATTTGGTGAGAAAAAAAATATTGCAAATTAACCCATTAATTTGAAATTACAATTTTTAATAATTTTTTTCTTCGTAAGTTCTCGTTAAAATCGTTTTAAAATTCAAATTCATTAAAACTTGATCTATAGAACAGCTAGTATTTTTGTTTAGAACTTGTTCAAGAAAATTTTGCACACGGGGAGCTTGAAGTTTTGTATGTTTTACATGTTGAAGGGGTCGTAGCCCAATGACTTTCAACGCAAATTTACGGAAGATTTTACTTAAGCCGAAACTTTTTGGAGTTTAGAGAAGAGTTCCTTGGTTCATTATAAACCTAAAATATGATAAAATTAAATTTTACCACAAAATCGCCCTACCCTAAAGTAGTACCTTAAACCTCAACAAATTTTAATGTACGTTAAAAACTATT
>OX439130.1:3233666-3236166 GCA_949318235.1 Ecdyonurus torrentis
ATATATATATATATATATCAGGGTCGGACTGGCTCGAAAAGGCCCACTCAGGAAAAGACCAGAGAGGGCCCACTGGGGGGGTCTGGGGGGGCGCAGCCCTCCCAGCAATAGGGGGGTCCGGGGGGCGAAGCCCCCGAAAAATTTTAAGACACGCCCCTTTTTTGAGGAAAAAATCACTTAAAAAGGGTGCTTTTCTTAAATATTTGTTTTGCAAAAAAAAAAAAAAAAAAAAAAAAAATTTTTCAGTTTTTTCAGTAAAGAAATAAGTTAAACAATGAAAGAGTAAAAAACAAACAAAAAATATATAAGAACGAAATACTATCTATTAATTTAGTGAATGTCATATATTTTACTTAAATTTACATAAAATTGTAACGTAATATTTTATTTATTAATCAATTAACATAAATTCAAATGTGTGCAACTTTTATTTTTGAAATAATTATATAGTATCACATGCAAAACTTATAGCAAAGATATTTTATGATACTTTGAAATTTGTTTGGATCCATGCAGCTTAATCTTTAAATATAAACCATAACTTTATTTATTTATTTTTAATTAAATTATAGCCAGCATCAATAAGGAATTCGAATCTAAAAAAAAAAAATAATAATAATCATTATATTCTAAAAGAGAACCGTCCCGAATTTTAGAAAATTGAAAAATGATGTTATGTTTTATAACTTTAAATTGTCTGGGCATAGGAAAAAGCTGACTATCACTGTGAGGTCATTGCGTCTTTTAAAAATTAATTAAAAATACTAAATGAACTAAAAATTAAAAAATTCACATATTTATCGATTTAGGACATTGTGTTCTGTTTTATATATAATGTTTTTATGAAAACTACCCCTTAAAATTTCTTGGTATTCCTCTTTGTTCTGTAATAGTTAATAGCTTAATATTTTTTCTTCCACTATATAATCTCTCTCTCTCTCTTTTCTTTTCTTTTTTTTTTCTTTTTTTTTTTTTTTTTTTTTTGCGACACGATCGTTAATATTTTTTAGTATATGAATAAAATATGTCAGTCAATTTTGCATATTTATACTTTGTAATGACTATAGTATAGATAAAAAAAAAAATCTTAAAAGCTGAATACTGGAAAATATATTAACCTAGGTTTCTGAATGTGTTTGAGATAAGAGAATAGTTCATAATATAGTTCTTGTGCAATGAAATAAGTAAATATAATAAATAATAAATCGTAATTACACCATTCACGTATTATTGATGAGCGCTTTAATTTAAGATGTGAAAGTTGTGAAACAAATAATAAGTATGTGTGTAATTTGATGGAATTTTTAACTGTTTTTTTTTTTTAACTCTGTTCCTTTCAACTTTCTTCTTCTTCTTCTTCTTCTCCTTTTTTTTTTTTTTTTTTTTTTTTTTCATTTTTGTTTATTAGCGAGCAAAGGGCCCCCAGACCAGGGGGGCCCGGTCAGGAATTCCTGACCAACTTAAATGACCAGTCCGACCCTGATATATATATATATATATATATATATATATATATATATATATATATATTATAACATGTGATTTGATGTGAAAATGTATGAAGTGGGTTGGTGCACCTCTAACTTGGAATGGTTTGTATACATACCAACCTTGCACTGTCAGGACTGGCAGCAGACATTAACACACCTTATCAAGTTTAAGGTAGTTTATTTTATATCTCAAAAACTAGAAGTGTTTTGGGTCTAAATGTGGTGTCATTGTGTAGCTAAGGGTTACACCTTGTTGTGATAAAAATTTCATGATGGTTGTCTGTCCCGAAAAAAAGAAACAAATTATTGAATTTAACATTGGACCGTATGGGCTTAAAATTTCAACAATTTATGTAGATTAATTTGCACGGTGACTCCCCCCCCCCCCCATTTTTTTTATATATTTGAAATTGTCTCAATCTGAAGTATCATTGTGCAAATTTTCAGATTTTTTTGGACGATAAAAGTTTGAGTCTAATTGCCGACGTCGGTACCCTACTCCCTTAAATATTTATATTCATTATTGCCTTACTTGTGACACGCTGCAAACGCATTAACAATGAATACTACAGTCTCTGCTGAAGAACGGGAACGGGAACAAGAACCAGCTTATCTCGTTTGGAATTAGCTTGGACCAAAATGATATCATCCCTAACAGTTAGCCGTATACATGTTGCCGGTTGGGAGCCTTACTTGTGAGAAGCAAACTCACGTTCTGTGGCATGTCAAATCAGTCAGCACACGTATGTACATACATATGTACGTACATACACATGTGAAATATTGTACCCAAGGTTTTGAAAATTATAAATATATTAAAATTATTAAACAATGTTTTTTTTTTTTAAAGTTCCGTTTTATATTATTTTATTTTATATTAAAGACCACTCGTTCATTAAATGAGTAAAAATAATAAAAATGTCAATTACGTACTTAAAACTTTTTTTATTACTTCTTACAAAAATGGAAAAGATTGTTTTGTGAGCTGGTGATAAAAAAAAAAGGTTAAT
>OX439130.1:3238666-3426587 GCA_949318235.1 Ecdyonurus torrentis
CTCATAGGCACGCAATCGTGTTCTTAATATTTTATAATATACCGTGTATGTGTAGCGAAGATATTTTACATTACTTGCAAACAAAGGCTTACCAATGATTGATATCTTAGCACAACTATAAAACAAACTGACAACTTTCAACTTAAAATTAAATATGAAAATGCAATTTAAAAAGCTTGTGCAATACAGAACAATACAGTATGTACTTTAAATAATTGAACATAATATAGAAGTACATGCTATATAATATACAGCTATATTTTCCCCCTACATTTTAAAATTAATTTATTTTGCATACAGATATACTGTAAATAAATTTTAATTTACAATAAATTTTATTTACAAAATAAAAAAATTCTTGCATATTTATTTATTTGTGTGTGTGTGTGTGTGTGTGTGTGTGTGTGTGTGGTGTGGTGTGTGTGTGTGTGTGTGTGTGTGTGTGTGTGTGTGTGTGTGTGTGTGTGTATGTATGTGTATGTATGTGTGTGTGAGTGTGGTGTGTGTGTGTGTGTGTGTGTGTGTGTGTGTGTGTGTGTGTGTGTGTGTGTGTGTGTGTATGTATGTGTATGTATGTGTGTGAGTGTGTGTGTGTGTGTGTGTGTGTGTGTGTGTGTGTATTATATATATATATATATATATATATATATATATATATATATATATATATATATATAAAACTTAGTAATTCTTGGCAATAATAATAAATTCAAAAGAACTTTGTAAAAAAAAATATATTATATTATACTTATAAGTGTAATTTTAAAAACTTTAAATAAAGCTGTTGATGAAAATATTATCTACTTTAAAATGTTTATTTTAGACTATATAGATCTACAAACTTTATAATGAAAATTTCATAAGTTTTCTACATTAACTTTTTACAATTTTTTTGTTATAATTATGAATATATTAACCAACAGTGCTTGACATGTTTAAAATCAGTTGCTGTTGGATATGCAGGGAATTGCCACATGGTATAAGAAAGAAGGGTAGTCAAGTATTGGTTAATCAGAGCTCGTATATGTACATGCACCAGTCTGCCCAGTGTGATGGCTAAGAGAAAGCACTTAAAGCCCTAGACCACATAAAACAACACTTGCATAAACACGAAATGAGATCTTCAAAACTGATGACAATTTTTACCAGAATGTTAATGTAGCCCCACGAGAGAGCGTGAAAATACTGTAAAATATGCAATTTGCGTGACTATTCATGTTTATGACGTCAGAAACATGCAAATATTAGTATGAAAATGTTGTGCGGGTTGCATAAATCGAAATTTCTGATTACTGCTACGGAGCTACAGTTGGGTTTTGTGACAAACTAAAGTTATTTATGTAAGTCCCATCAAGTGTTTTGTGATATAAATGCTTATGTATTTCTCTGGTCTATACCTTTAATAATGACCTCAGCCTGACATTGCTTGAGTGTTACGTTCGCCAGCATTAGAGTGACTAAATCCCCAGGGACAGTCCGCAGTGTTGAAAGAAAGTTGTCCCATGTGAAGGCGGAGACAGCTTGATAATTATAAAAACACCATCACAATTAAAGCCAAAAGTTTTAATACTGCGAGCAATTAAGAAAAATATAAAAATGATGGATATAAAATAAAATTACAGTTTGCACATTATTGACTTCTATACAAAATATTAATTATGGATTAAGGGAGTATAGGGTACCGACGTCAGCCATTAGACTCAAGCTTTTCTCGTCACAAAAATCTGAAATTTTGAACAATGATACTTCAGCTTGAGACAATTTCAAATATATAAAAATTTGGGGTGTCACCGTGCAAATTAATTTTATATGATTTTTTGAAATTTTAATTCAATATTAATTTCATAAAAAAAAAATCTTTTTTTTTCGGGACGATCAAACATCATGAAATTTTTATCACGGCTAGGTGTGATCCTTAGCTACACAATAACACCAAATTTAGACCTAAAACACGTTGTAGTTTTTGAGATATAAGGTCGCGGTACCCTTAACCATGTTACCAATCAGCGATGATAAAAATTAGTTAAAGTGGTCTGTAGGTGACCTTCTCTCTATAGAGGTCATAATTATTATTGAAATACGATGATAAATATATTCTCAGGGGACTATAGACCAATGAAAATACAATAATAATAAAATGTAATTAGATTTTAATAATGATATTTATTATTACATTATATAAAATAATATGGATTAAAATAATCTATTTTTGAGATGAAGTAGAAATTTTTCTTACTAAACTTTTCATCTTAACTTATTATTATTTACTTGATATCTGATTTCATAATAATTAAAACAAGCTAAGGGAGGGAGGAGGGAGAATTTTAATTCACAAACTTTGGCTAAGAATATAAATCTCACACCCACTGTTTCACCCCCCATCGACGTGAAAGTGCTTCAGAATTAGGAAAAATTTTAATTATTGTTTAAAATATCAAAAAATAATTAAAAACTTTTACTTCATTATTAAATTTATTTTCCGCGTTCAATTAAAAAGGATATAATATATATATATATATACAGAGAGAGAGAGAGAGAGAGAGAGCTGGAAGAGAAAAATTATCATTTTCTGAACGCTATTATGTAAATAACCACATCTCTTATATCCAAAATAATCTCAGGCTCAAAATGTTTCTATATTTTATAAACAACATAAATAATGACCATGATTAATAATTATTAACTGATTAAAAAAATGATAAATCAAGAGCAAAATATTATATCTTTTTGAGATCTTAGTCAAAACATTCACTGTATCTTCCTCCCTTGTTTTGTTAATTCTCTCTCTCTCTCTCTCTCTCTCTCTCTCTCTCTCTCTCTCTCTCTCTCTCTCTCTCTCTCTCTCTCTCCTCTCTCTCTCTCTCTCTCTCTCCTTCTCGCGCTTTTTTCTACCCTTTTCTCTTCATTAAATATATTTTATTAATTTTATAATAGTATATTATATATTGTACATTATTACATAATAATTATGAATATTATGCAATTATTAATTAATTATACAGTTTTTTTTTTTTTAAAGGATAACGCATGAATTATGGTTTGCATCATATTTTCACGTTTTTCACTCTTCTATATTTTAGTATACCGCTGGCCGCGCGTCTAAATGGGGAAAAAGCAATTTTCATGAACCGCGCGAGTGGTGAATAAACATCTTTCACGGCCGTTGCGAGTGGCGAATGTCATGTGTTCTGAGCATAGCTTATTCGCCACTCGTGGCGGCCGTGAAAGGTGTATAATATATTCAGTATTCACCACTCCCGCGTTTCATGAAAATTGCTTTTTCCCCGTTTAGACGCGTGGCCAGCTATTACACAGAAATATATTGTTTTGTGCCTCAGTTTCACATACATGTATTCATTACAATGTAATTAAAAATATAAACTTCACAAATCATATTACGTTTCTTTATAACTTATGTGGTGTCTTTGCAAATCAAAGAAATAGTAATAGATTATTATAATTGAAGAAATAGACCAGAGAAAAACATAAGCATTTATATCACAAAACACTTGATGGGATTTACATAAATAACTTTCGTTTGTCTCAAAACCTAACTGTAGCTCCGTAGCAGTGATCAGAAATTTCGATTTATGCAACCCGCACAACATTTTCATACTAATTTTTGCATGTTTCTGACGTCATAAACATGAATATTCACGCAAATTGCATACTTTACAGTATTTTCACGTTCTCTCGTGGAGCTACATTAACATTCTGGTAAAAATTGTCAACTGTTTTGAAGATGCCATTTCGTGTTTATTCATTAAAAAGCACATGTTGTTTTATGTGGTCTATGGCTTTAATAGGTTTTCTTACTTTTGCGGACCCCCCTCCCCCTACCCACTCTATAGAATGCTCAAAATAGCTTTTTAAAAAACACGTAAATTTAAGGGTGTTTTCTAGTCCAATATTTGAATTTTTATCTCAGGTTTTTCGATTTTTTTCTAATTGATTTCTATTTTTTATTAAACTATCTGCATGACCATACTGTGCTGTATAGGGTGGTCTCATTCATGTTAAAGTCGACGCCATATGTGAGCACTAAATAACATTGGCCAGTATAGGAAAATGACTCATTTTGTCAGTTTAAAAATACTTCGCAATATTTTTGAAAGCATATGGATGCTGTTTACAGGTTGAATTAGTACTTCAAGTATGCAAGAAAAATAATAATGACAAAAAATAGCTAATTTTCCAAAGAAAAAAGGACAAAAACTACGTTTGTCCTATGCTGGGCAATGTTATTCATTGCTCAAGAAGAGCATCGAAAAGCACTCAGAATGACGTCATGCGCACACACACTGAAGAGGATACAAAAATTGATATCGTACATTAAATATGTTACGTAACATAAATATTACACTAGCATAATTATGTATCAAACTTAATAAACTTAATGATGAATAAATTAATTAAACAGCATAAATTACTTTATTTCTCAGAATAATTAACAGAATATTATTAATTTATGTATTTTATTAAAGACACTTTAAAAGTCAATTTTCTATAATATTTATATATACAAAAAGGTATTAGTTTGTAAATAAATTAGCATAAACTGTGATAGTTGATTTAAATTATACTGTGTATGTACAACAATGTTCATTCATGTAAACAATGCTAATAGTTGTTGATTATATTAACCGTCACACAAAAGCTATTGATTTGCAGCGGCTTGCGAGGCAATCTGTGTCCCGGGACCCCTGCATGTGTGTGACTGCATGCCTATGTTGCTCTCACACCTATATGTCAACGTCAATCGTTAACAGGTTGCGTCATATGTCATATGATATACATACATAATATTATATAATACTATTTTAGTTAATTGGCTTTTAAGTTGCTTTCATAATGGACGTAAGAGCTTACGTAAAGTTACGTAGAAGTTTCTGCGTAAGTTTACGTTGACATAAAGTTACGTAAATTTTATGTCCATTGTGACCTTTATCTCTAAAATTTGATATTTGCTGAACCTCCAATTTTTGGGTTTAATTAAAATTCAAAGGTAACAACTATAGGATAAATATATCAGAACCCCTGTAACCATTAGATGAGAAAAAAAATACATAACATGTAGCCTTATTATTGCATGGTAAACACAAAAATTTTAGTCACTTTAGATTCGAGCCACTGCTGGGTACGTACGTGAAGTGTGAGAGCACAACACGTTGCACGATGTATGTTTACATGCATTCCATGACGACGCACAGTATTCGGGAGGTGCATGATCGATGTGATTGCACCGACCAGCCTGCCTAGATGTTTCCACGGTTTCTCTAGGCTGTCATGGCGAATGCCAGGTTGTTTATTTAGGCCATGGCCGGCCCGTGTGTGCTTTTCCATTGATGGATAAGTCCTTGCCTGTTGATAAAACAATGTCTTGACTGGGACTATGGATTGAGTAGCACAATAACACAATATGGCAGAGAGAGAGAGAGAGAGAGAGAGAGATTTTATTCATTTTTGTTGAATCATCACAGTTTTAAGTAACAATAAAATGTTTTTGTTTTTTTCTTTCTTTTTAAATCAATTTTCATAAGAAATCATTACTTCGCATGATATTATAATATTGACAAATTATAAAATAGATAAAAGAAATAATAAATTTACGAGTGAAATGCTACATACGTAATAAGTGTATATAAAAGTAAATTGTGGTTTATTTTTACACGCTTTAAAAAAAATCTATGACAACATAATTCATGTAAATGAACTGTATTTCTGATGATATGGCTTTGTACAGCATAATTACTGATGCTGTTCAAATTTAGCAACATTTATGCTACATAATATAAATATAGCATAAATTACGTAATTTATTCTTTCTCTGTATCTCATAATCATAATATTGCAATCAAGAAAAGCAAGCATATTTGTAAAAAAAAATTATAGATGAAAAATAAATATAATATGTTGATAATTGGAATATTGTACTCTGAAATTGTAAGACATCATATAAAATAGATTTGAAACTTTTTTTATCTATTTTTTTTAACCGCTCGTAACGCAAGTACATTCAATAAAAATACTCGTCATTCAGTGATGAGTCATCACTGATTACTGATGACATTTACTGAACATAAATACAAAAAAAAAAAAAAAAAAGTTTTCTTTCATTACAATTTCATTTGATAATGAATGCAAACAGCATTGTGTGTAATATGGATTTATTAGAGAGAGAGAGAGAGAGAGAGACAGAGACAGAGAGACAGAGAGAGAGAGAGAGAGAGAGAGAGAGAGAGAGAGAGAGAGAGAGAGAGAGAGAGAGAGAGAGAGAGAGACAGAGAGAGAGAGAGAGAGAGAGAGAGAGAGAGAGAGAAATAGAGAGAGAGAGAGAGAGAGAGAGAGAGAGAGAGAGAGAGAGAGAGAGAGAGAGAGAAATAGAGAGAGAGAAAAAATAGAGAGAGAGAGAGAGAGAGAGAGAAGAGAGAGAGAGAGAGAGAGAGAGAGAGAGAGAGAGAGAGAGAGAGAGAGAAATAGAGAGAGAAATAGAGAGAGAGAGAAAAATAGAGAGAGAGAGAGAGAGAGATACATTTATACGATTTCATATGCTTGCCTTTCATGTCGCTAACCTATATGTGTTTTTTTTCTTTCTTTGTGTGCAAATATAAATATTTTATCCAATATCAGCGTGTTTTTTGTTTCTATTTTATTGTACATACAGTACACATGCTGGTATTTTTATCATTATATTTTCAATTCCAATTTATTAACCTTAAGGGCTATAATTACAAAACTCATGTCTCTGAAATTTAAAAACATTCTGTTTCAGTTCAATTAAAAGTTAGTATTAACAACTAAATTTGGTGAACATTTCAAGGCCCCTGACCATACGTAAGGGAGATCAAGATAAAAAAAATGACAAAGACTAAATAAAAAAATTTAGAGGATTGATTGTCCTGAATCGATTAACATATGAACTTCTAATTTTTTAGTTCATTAAAGGCATAGACCAGAGAAAAACATAAGCATTTGTATCACAAAACACTATTATTTTGATACATTAATAGTTAAAATTGAACCAGTGGTAAAGGAGATACAGTGCGCTCAATTTGAGATTTCTATGCTAAAATACGACAAATGCCATACTTGAAGGGTAAATATGACCCATTATTTAGTCATTTTAAGCATGATGCACAAATATGGTTTTCAATCATCATTTCTCATCACCCCCCTTTGAATTAGATGGGTTTTAGATTTAGAAAATAATTCCCACATTTTTTGCAACCCCAGCCTGTTATATATTAACAAAGGAAATTTTTCGAAGCTGGCTCAATATTTGTGTGTAGTTTATAGAACGAGCTAATACCTCATTTTCAAAAAAAAAAAAATTTAAAATTATATTAAACAAAAAATAAAATATTTTCTTCCTTTCAAACAGCATGATGTTAATGGTTGTTATGTTTACGACTCACTGCTGTCAATTTTGTTAAAATTAAATAAAAAAAATTTACGGTAATAAAATCAAGCAAGCGTGCATGGCATGCTAATAAAAAAAATATTAACAGTGCGCAATGACTAATAAAATTTGCAGAATATAAAAATAAAAACTTTGCTCTATATTTCAGGTTATCAGAATTGTATTAATACAGTTTGACAATTTCTGTAAAATAAATTTTTATAAAATATAAATTTTTAAAACAATAAAATGATTTTTTATTTATTTATAACAAACTTAATTATAAACTACAAAATATGATATAAAAATACGTAATATAAAAATTTTAATACACTGTGTCATTGTTAAAGGAATAGACCAGAGAAAAACATAAGCATTTATATCACAAAACACTTGATGGGATTTACATAAATAACTTTAGTTTGTCTCTAAATCCAACTGTAACTCCGTAGCAGTGATCAGAAATGTCCATTTATGCAACCCGCACAAAATTGTCATACTAATTTTTGCATGTTTCTGACGTCATAAACATAAATAGTCACGGAAATTGCATACTTTACAGTATTTTCACGCTCTCTCGTGGGGCAACATTAACAATCTGGTAAAAATTGTCAACAGTTTTGAAGATCCCATTTCAAGTTTATTCATTGAGTTTGTTCACATATTGTTTTATGTGGTCTATGCCTTTAAGGGTAGTAATCTTAAAAAGCTGACTAAAAATACCAATCGTCAACTACAATTTTTTCTAACACGGAAAGAATAAAATTCGTAATTTATGATGCATTTATGTCGATAACGCATAAATGATGCGAAATTAGAACAACATAAATATTTATGCTGCATAAAATATGGTTGTTATGCTTCTTGGCAAAGTTATTATGCAGTATAGGGTGTATGCGCATGACGTCATATTTAATGCACTTGGAGGCCATACTGGAGTAGTGAATAACATTGCTCAGCATAGGACAAACTTCATTTAAGCCAATTTTCTTTGGAAAATCGGCAAATTTTTTGTTATTGTTATTTTTCTCACATACTTGAGATACTAATTCAACATATTTACAAAATCAATGCTCTCAAAAATATTGCATAGTGGTTTTAGTCTGGCAAAATGATTTATTTTCCTATGCCACTCATGTTATTGAGTTTTCCAACATATGGCGTTGACTTTAACATGAATGCATACACACACTATATCATAATATAAAATACGCTGTTTTGAATAAATTATACTGAAAATTAGTTAGCATATAATTATTACTTATTTTTGTACGCAAATAAAGTGTTTGTTAATCTTACTCGAACAAGTGCACAAAAGTAGTTAAGTAATAGTTGTTAGCTCAATGTAGCAACACTTAAATGCATAACATCAAAATTTATGCTATGATTGGGTAACCGGCACTTCTTTAAAGTTAATTAGCAGAAATCTCATACTTTTTGGTTTAATCTATATTACTACTTTATTTCGCATATTTTTGTTATCCATTTCAAATTAATATAATTTAATAAATCATCTAAATTCTCCGTATATAATGTGTTATGCATTTTATTTCACCAAAACTAAGGTAAACCTATACTTCTGCAGCGTATATGTAGCAGCCAAGAACTCGTTTTCCCTAGACAACATACTTCATCAGGTATATAGTTTTTACTAAGTTTTATTACATTTATAATATTAATCTATAAAATAGACATAAGCCTGCTACATAAGTACAACATATAGATAAGAAATTCAGTATAATTATATACAGTTCTATATCCTTGCTCTCTATGAGCTTGTCTATCACAGATTATATCGCAACATATAGGGTGGTTTCATTCATGTTAAAGTTGACGTCATAAGTGAGTACTAAATAACATTGGCTGGTATAGGAAAATGGCACATTTTGCCAGAGTTTAAAAATACTTCGCGATTTTTTTTGAGAGCATTGATGTTGTTAACAGGTTGAATTAGTACCTCAAGTATGCAAGAAAAATAATAATAACCAAAAAAATAGCTAATTTCCAAAGAAAATAGCCAAAAACTATGTTTGCCCTATACTGAGCAATGTTATTCTTTACTTACAATGAGCATCGAAAAGCACTCAGAATGACGTCATGCGCACACACCCTATACCAAAATTTATGCTATATTGTATACAGTACAAGGAAAACATAAATTTAAGAAATTATTCAGATACATACATAACAATAACTCTTTAGTACAAACCAATAACTTTAAAAAAAAAAAGTTTAAAGAGTAACTCGTTAGTATAAACGTAATTTCTTTAGCGGTAAATAGTAGTTGACTCTTTAGATTCTAAAAATATTTAGTTTGTATATCTAACGAACTTATTATAAATAGTAACTAAATATAGTAACTTGATTTAGATAATTTTTTTGCCGTGTAGCATAATAGTTCAGATATTCAGCATAATTATATACAGTTTTACATATCATGCTCTATGAGATTGTCTATCACAGATAATATCCTAACATGCATCAAAATCAACGAGTAAGGAGTAATTTATTTCTAATTTATTTTAAATTCACTAAAAGGCAAATGCGGAATATGACATCACAGCTCGCTTGTTTTATGCGCGCGTGGACCAGGGATCTGTGATCCGCTTTTTTTGTTAATGTAAAACAAATTTGAAATCAATAACTCCGGCCAAATTGACGTTGATTTTCATGCATATATGTGAGGATATTAGACAAGTTTTTTGTTCAACGTGTTCTATGCCTTTATGTTATTACAAAATAGCAACATTTGTGCTCTACAATAAAGCTAGTAGTTTAATGTACTTTATTTTTGTTCTGTAAATGATGATTTCCGCTGCAATTGCAATCTACTGCAGTTTAAGTAACAGCAAGTTTAGTGCTGTTTATCTTGTCACGACTCGATCACGCAGTTAAAAAAACAGCATTACCCGTAAGGTAAAAACTGCAGTTCTCCGTAGAGGTAGGGGAAGAGCCGTCTAACGCGAGACGCAATCCTGTCGCTTTACGGTGCATGCAGTTTTGAATGAGTTTTCGTTTTTGCCGTTTAAAATATAACAGTTCACCTGTTTTTTAACGGCGGTTATTGCCCTTCCACAAATTACCATCAGCTATTTTGCCGTTATTTTACACCTTCTAAAAAATAAGCGTTAAAAAGCTTTCCAGTTTTCCAATGTTTTAAGTATTGTGGAATTAACGGATATGACGTTGACAATCTAACGATAAAAACATAAATGACGTCACAAGCGTTAGAATGACAATGGAATAAACGTCAAATTTGGCCGTTACAAATCTACGATTTTCTATTCAGTCCCAACGCTTGTGACGTCACTTATGTTTTTATCGTTAAAATTTCAATGTTTAGTGACGTCATAACCGTTGATTCCACAATACTTGAAACATTGTGAAACTGTGTGCAAGCTTTGTGTGCATTTTTTAGTGTGTGACTTTCTTAACAGTGTGTTATGAGTGTTATCTAAGACAGTAAGCTTAAAAATGATACTAAACTTAAAGCCCTAGTCAACTTATTTTTTTATCATTTAGAATCATTTAAAACCGGCCCTGTGGCGCAGTGGTTAGCATGCTTGTTTTCCATGCCGTCGGCCAGCGTTCGATACCTGCAGAGGGACTTTTCATGAAGAGTCACCTGTGCTTGGTGTGGAATGTTGGTTCGCGGTGTGGCTTGACTTGTGTGTGTGCTACTGAGTTGCAGAGGTCGGCCAGGCATCCAAGGTAATACTTGGATGTCCACGCATGCAGTTTTCTGTGTTTTCCTGCATGCACCACCCTGTCGAATGACTGGGCAGTTCCTAACTATATAGGCCACAGCCGCTACCTTCCAATCCTTTCTACCAACACTCTACCTCTTCCTTTACATCCTTTCATCCCTCAAAGGGTAGATCAGGTTTAACATGGGCGCTTGCGCCTTTCCTGGCTACCTTCTGTCACTGCTCAACGGTCCTCTTGAATACGGGGGCTTAGTAAGACATACAGTAAATATCAAATAAAAAAAATACTAGATGAATAATTACCATACCTTATTATCCATGAATTAGACACCAACACGTTGATTTTGATTTTATTTTCATTTATTTTCATATTGACTGTTATATCAAGTATCTGACGTCACAATGTACCACCGCCAATCACAGTCACCGCTCTGGTTACGTGATAAATTTAAGCCCCTCCCTCAAGTTCTTTACCCCTATCACGGTACCATCTGTACATTGTGACGTCAGATACGTGATATAACAGTAAAAAAAAAAAGAAACACTCTAAAAATTGGTGCATTACTTTAGTTACGAATCCTAACTTATTTAAGATATACACTTTTAAGTTATTATGAGTAGCTAAAATAATGCATTTTAGCAAATTATTAAAAATAGCTAATTTAACTTAAAATAGCTTAAAAGACCTTTAAAAAACTCAAAACAACTTAAATTAGCTATTTTTAATAACTTGCTAAAATGCATTATTTTAGCTACTCGTAATAACTTAAAAGTGTATATCTTAAATAAGTTAGGATTCGTAACTAAAGTAATGCACCAATTTTTAGAGTGAAATAAATACAAAATCAACGTGTTGGTGTCTAATTCATGGATATAATAAGGTATGGTAATTATCAATATAATATTCTAAATGATAAAAAAGTAACTTGACAAGGGATTTAATAACAATAGACGACCAAAATATTACGATATTGAACTTTCTCAAAGTTATAAGAAAGGAGAGAAAATGTTGTGTCTATCTCTCGCTCGCTACGATGTTGATTATTATTCCTAAGACACGGCACAGAGAAGCACTTAGTGAGCCACACAACGCGCCGCTTAATTCGTTATTCATTACGCTCATGTGACGCGCCAACTTTCTGCTAGGTTGACTATAATTTGTAAATTAATTTTGTGCTTTAATAATCACTCCCCACTCTCTCTCTCTCTCTCTCTCTCTCTCTCTCTCTCTCTCTCTCTCTCTTTCTTTCTTTCTTTCTTTCTCTCTCTCTCTCTCTCTCTCTCTCTCTCTCTCTCTCTCTCTCTCTCTCTCTCTCTCTCTCTCTCTCTCTCTCTCTCTCTCTCTCTCTCTCTCTCTCTCTCTCTCTCTCTCTCTCTCTCTAGTGTTTATACTTATAATGTCTTATATTTTATTATGAAATTAAAACTTTATGGCTAGATAACCCGCCGACATCTTAAAACATTTTTGACAAAGCATTTGGGTTTTACACTTTGAAAATTTGAATTATAATAATGTTTAAATTTATTACAAAGTTGAGGTAATTGGACTCCAGTTGAAAAGACAAGATAATTGTTTGTTGTGGTTCAGTGGTACTGAAGTATAATTAAACAGGAGGGGGTGGGGAGAGTTAAATATACACAATTTTTAATGTGATTCTTGAGTATATAACATTCAAACATTTAAAAAAGAACTTCAAATTTAAAATGTTCTCCTCCCGTAGTTTTTGTCCCGTATGTCTGTTTTCTCAAATGTATATATGATGGTCATTAAAAATTGTTTTTACCGTAAATTTAATTAGAATTTCAAATGATTTTGTATGTATATACTTGTATGGTACAGATAGGGTTTCTATATAATAATCGTCAAAAAAAATCTTATA
This sequence comes from Ecdyonurus torrentis, assembly GCA_949318235.1. NCBI lineage: Eukaryota > Metazoa > Arthropoda > Insecta > Ephemeroptera > Heptageniidae > Ecdyonurus > Ecdyonurus torrentis. Next base: position 3,251,653 of record OX439130.1, read on the forward strand.
AAAAAGTTAGAAACAGAGAGAGAGAGAGAGAAAGCTAATATATTTCTTGAAACACGAGATTGCAAGTCAAATTAAGTTTGCGACGAACGAACGGTTGACGTCACAAAACATTTTATGTATTCACACAACTTTTAAAAAGCTTTTTTTTTTTTTTTTTTTTTTTTTTTTTTTTTTTTTTTTTTATGAAAAATAAATTTCAAGAAAATGAAATATTTTAGGATCAAAGCAAAAAATATTGCTTGATCTTAAATTATAAACATGAAAAGTTTTTAGTTGATATTTGTATAAACCTAATTTCCATACAAGTCAATTAGAATTGAACATTATATTGATCTCGACTCTAAAGTCAATAATATGTACTTAAAGGAATAGACCAGAGAAAAACATAAGCATTTATATCACAAAACACTAAATGGTATTTACATACATAACTTTATTTTGTCTCAAAATCCAACAGTAGCCCCGTAGCAGTGATCAGAAAATTCGATTTATGCAACCCGCACCACATTTTCATACTAATTTTTGCATGTTTCTGACGTCATAAACATGATTTTTCACGCAAATTGCATACTTTACAGTTTTTTCACGCTCTCTCGTGGGGCTACATTAACATTCTGGTAAAAATTGTCATTAGTTTTGAAGATCCCATTTCGTGTTTATTCATTAAAAATCACATGTTGTTTTATGTGGTCTATGGCTTTAACTTATATAAGTATATCACACATACTAGGTACACCCTACTTATTAAATTATTTTTTGTTTTATTTTATTATCATTAATATATTAAAGGCATAGACCACATAAAACAACATGTGCTTTTTAATGAATAAACACCAAATGGGATCTTCAAAACTGATGACAATTTTTACCAGAATGTTAATGTAGCCCCACGAGAGAGCGTGAAAAAACTATGCAATTTTAGTGACTATTCATGTTTATCATGACGTCAGAAACATGCAAAAATTAGTATGAAAATGTTGTACTGGTTGCATAAATCGAAAATTCTTATTACTGCTATGGGGCTACAGTTGGGTTTTGTGACAAACTAAAGTTATTTATGTAAATCCCATGATCAAGTGTTTTGTGATATAAATGCTTATATGTTTTTCTCTGGTCTATTCCTTTAATAAATATCCTACCATATATGGCAAAGCCTTATCAGTTGTTTTACAAATAATAAATAGTCGTTTTCACAATTTAAAAATATTATTATTATATTGTTGTTGTTGTGATTTTAAATTATATAAAAATTCCCCAAGTGACATAAATAAAATGAAACAAAAAATGAAAGTAAAATAAAATGAACAGAAAACTAAAAAAAAAAAAAAAAAAGAAAAAAAAAAGGAAATTGATTTTTTATTTAATAATATGTAACATTCAATATTTTTTATTTATATTACATTATATAACGTAGGTTATATAGGTATGTACAGTACATGTAGGTTTTCTGTGGTTTCTCTTCGTCAAATCAGGTGAATACCGGAGCAGTTCTTTTATTTTAGGTCACAGCTGCTTACCTTCCAAATCCTAGTACCCTTATTTATACCTCCTTCCAAATCCTTTTTTCCGCAGTACGGGTCTTGTCAGGTAGCATACTTGGTTTGTATAAGGTGGTTTCATTCATGTTAAAGTCGACGTCAAAAGTGAGTACTAAATAACATGGGCTGGTATAGGAAAATGACACATTTTGCCAGTTTAAAAATACTTTGCAATATTTTTGAGAGCATTATGATGTTGTTAACAGGTTGAATTAGTATCTCAAGTATGCAAGAAAAATAATAATGACCAAAAAATAGCTAATTTTCAAAAGAAAATAGCCAAAAACTAAGTTTGTCCTATGCTGAGCAATGTTATTCATTGCTCAAGAAGAGCATCGAAAAGCACTCAGAATGACGTCATGCGTACATACATCCTATTGTCGGCTAAAAAAAATACGATTTGACTTTTCCTTCCGCCTATGCCTATAAGTACCATTCCAATTATTCCAATATGCCTATAAGTACTATTCCAATGAGTGGACAATAACTCGTGAGTTCGCACGGTACAAAAAAAAAAATAATAAACAAAATGTTGAAGGTGTCTAAAAAGTATTGCCTACCTGATTTTAACCATGAACTACGTACAATGATGTAATAATAATGTCCACTTTATTATACTCACAGCTCATCTGTTCTGGACATTTTTACAAATTTTTCTTTAATTAAAACAATGGGATAATTTTTGTGTAAGATATTAAATAAATAACAGAAAGGTCCATTTTTACCTCGATTTCTATACAATTACAACCCATGCTCTTGCAATCTCACTGAAAACTATATTCATGTGTTCATTTCTATTATCTCTGCGCTATACCTACATTTTTCATTAAATTACACAGCTTTTTTTTTCTTTCCTTGCATTTAAATATATAAAATTTAAGTTCAGTATATAAAAAAAATCAATACATTTGTATTATTCTTGTATTGGTTTTACATTCTCTTTTAAAAATGTTTAATATTATATTTCTTTAATAATCATAATAATATGGTATACATACATACCTACCTTTTCATTTCAAATGACTATCAACAGAACAGAATGCAAATAACATAACAGCTTCGAGTAAGGTTTCAAGTCAATATAACAAAAGATTTTACTCTGGTTGAGAGAGAGAGAGAGAGAGAGAGAAGAGCACAGAAGCTTTTATATTATTTCAAAATAAAAAATAACGAACGTTTATTGAATATGAAACTCTACAATGCAAACAATAAGGTGGATAAAAGAGCAATATCAGAGAGAGAGAGAGAGAGAGAGAGAGAGAGAGAGAGAGAGAGAGAGAGAGAGAGAGAGAGAGAGAGAGAGAGAGAGAGAGAGAGAGAAAAAGAGAGAGAGACAGAGACAGAGACAGAGAGAGAGAGAGAGAGAGAGTAACATAAACATTATGAACGTATATCCGATATCAGATTCAACTACAATTATAATGAAATATTTTTCTCTTGCTCACAATGCAATAAGCTTATACATACATCCTACTGTATATATTGCATTTTATTTGTTTGACCTTCTTTTACTTGAAAACAAATATTTTGCATACATAACATATAAGTTTTCTTTTCTATTTTTACATATTCAATAATATTTCATATACACGACTTATGACATTTTAACTTCTAGAGCAAGCTTAGCACTTTATAAATAAACTGGTCTGCAATTATTACAGGGGAAAAAATAGATAAATAGAAAGTTACGGATAGGATAGGATAGGATAGGATAGGATAGGATAGGATAGGATAGGATAGGATAGGATAGAATAGAATAGAATAGAATAGAATAGAATAGAATAGAATAGAATAGAATAGAATAGAATAGAATAGAATAGAATAGAATAGAATAGAATAGAATAGAATAGAATAGAATAGAATAGAATAGAATAGAATAGAATAGAATAGAATAGAATAGTTATAGAAGAGTTATGAATGGTAATGAATGAATAAATTTATTACAAATAATAAGTTTGTGATTATTTTCATATTTTACCATCATAACATTATAGCGAGAAAATTTATTATCCCCCCCCCCCCCCCACTATGCTTAAAATTTCAATAATGTCTTTGCACATATATATAAGTGCTAATATATAAAAGTGCTATTTTTAAGAAAAGACGCTTTTACCAAGTTGAAAGAGCAAAGTCAAAAATAAACATCTTTGCTTTACTTTGCATGAAAAAGTCTTTTATTTTTATAATATGAAGGCTAATTGATTTTAAGGGTCATTGAGAAACGCTCGCTCTCTCGTTCGCTCTTGTTGATGTTGCATATTTACTTTGATAAGATTGTCAACAACACGCAAGACGACGTTGTAACAGCTCCGGAGATACACTCACAAAACAAACTGCTGCTTCATCAACAAATACTACTAAATATGAATTTATTAAAAAAAAAAAAAAAAACGTTAAAGGGATACTGCTGGCTTTAAAATATTAAACCGAAAGCGTAAAATTGACGAGATGGTATCATCATTCAAACACATATTATGTCTCTTCTGTATTCTCACAGGGTTAAAAAGCTGTTAAGTAGGCAACGCTAGGAATTCACGACGTCATCAATGAGGAAGGTGAATTGAAATTTTTTTATTGAGTTTATGATATTTTTGGAAAGAGCTTTAAAAAATTTTGAGGCGCTATTTTTTCTTAGGACAATTGGAGCATGTGAAGTATTTTTAATTAATTTTTAAAAATTGGCCTAGAAAGCCTGTGACGTCATCAGTCCACTTTTTTCTCGGCAAATACTAATCATTCGAGGTTCAGTAACCAGTTTAATGAAATCAGCTCGTCCTCAGGATTTCAAAAAACTGGCTATACTGAACCTTCTACAGTTAATACTTTTCGAAATAAATGCCCGATTGATGACGTCACAGGCTTTTTAGGTTGCTTTTCAAAAATTAATTATAAATACTTCCTATGCTTCAATCGTTCTAAGAAAAAATACTGCCTCAAAAATTTTTAACGCCCTTTTCAAAAATGTCATAAAAAGTGGGGGTAAAAAAAAATTCACGACGTCATCAATTCCTTGTCTGCAATATAAATTGTTGCGCGGGTTGCCTACTTTACAAGTTTTCTCCCCTGTTTGTGCGGACATAATATATATTCAACTCAAAAAACCTCAGTCGATTTAAATCGGGCATGCTTAAAGTATCGCCCATTGTCACATTTACGGAGAAGAAGGGCGGCTGGGCGATACCGTAAAAGTTCGAACGGCATAGGTAACTCAGGTTTTTTTAGTTGAATATATATGTGTATGTATTTCCCTTCTCGTGATATTTCAATGAGAGCAAATTTATCTATGGGGCCATCATCCATCAGTATCTCTATAAATATTAAAAGTGAGGAGTGAGGCAACATTCGTAAGGTAAAGGTATTAAAATGTTTGCACATGCAGAGAGAAATTTGTTCAAGTCTCAAAACAAATTATGTTCTTTATAGACCCTTTGCACATCCTTGCGCTTTGTCGCCATGTTTGTGGTGCCTAATGCATTGTCCAGCATAGGGGAAACATCATTTCTCCTAAACTTGCGCATAAAAAGAGTTTATTTCAACTGAAAGAAATTTTCTCATATTCTTCAAACTTATTAAGAGCTAGAAATAAGGCTTTGATTGAGGTTTGAAGCTTCTTTTTCTAATAAAAAAATAAAAATTATGTTTTTCCTATGGCTTATGTATTCCTGACCAACAAAATAGCAGCTCTTAAAGGAATAGACCGGAGAAAAACATAAGCATTTATATCACAAAACACTTGATGGGATTTACATAAATAACTTTAGTTTTTCTCAAAACCCAACAGTAACCCCGTAGCAGTGATCAGAAAATTCAATTTATGCAACCCGAACAACATTTTCATGCCAAATTTTGCATGTTTCTGACGTCATAAACATGAATTTTCACGCAAATTGCATAATTTACAGGTTTTTCACGCTCTCTCGTGGGGCTACATTAACATTCTAGTAAAAATTATTATCAGTTTTGAAGATCCCATTTCATGTTTATTCATTAAAAAGCACATGTTGTTTTATATGGTCTATGGCTTTAAATATGAGTGCAACCAGTCTATACTTAAAATAAAACATAATTTTATATTACAAATGAAGAGATGGGACTTAATGATAAAAATATCCCTAAATCTTATGACACATGCATCGATATACCCTGCTCTTTCGATTGTTGATTGTTGAATGTTTAGTAAAATACGTAGCATAATATGCTTTGATGTGACATGAATAATTTAAAATTACTGTGCTGTACATTTTGTGCATTAGACATTTGCTTTCATAGTGTAGACTTCAATCAACAAGCCATTATATGGTCGTTATTTTGTTGCCGCGGCGTACTACGTGTCACAACTAAATGTAAGCAATATATATGTAAGAGAAACATATGAGTACAAATAGCAATTTACATAAAATTTAAATATATTTTTATAACTTTGTAAATATATAATATAATACCCCTTTCATATATTGCAGGGATTATTTCTTTTGTTTTTGTGTTTTTTTAGCAAAGTGGGTCGTCAATATTGAGAGAGAGAGAGAGAGAGAGAGAGAGAGAGAGAGAGAGAGAGAGGAACAGCGTGTGAAAAGGGATAAAGCATACAGTATCGTTCACTAAATGATCTAGCAATTAACAGCATTTTGCCATTATTTTTAATTGGACGCTAATTAAAAGTAAACAATATATTATTAAATTTTTACTTCTATAGCAAAAACATTTTTTTTTTTACACAGATTCCATTGCTATGAATAAATTATATTTACAAAATCTTCGCATCGTATTATAATTAAAAAAAAACATAAAATGTTTCTTTTTTTTATTTAACTCATAGAACACATTACATTATTTCATGAGGTCCATTCAATTTTTTCGCTCGTGTTGAAGCTGTCCTATTACAAATTATATAAGAAAGATATAAAGAAAGATAAGGTGATTGTCTTGACACAATGTTAGATACATTAAATTTTTTTCTTAGCCTAATACAATAAATGCTTTTTTTTTTAACAGTTAGATTCTAACTTTATATTCATATTTATATGGAAAATTAGAGATAATTAAGGATACATTATCATAACCACAATATAAATCATAATGATGGTTCTAGACATTAATGCATATTTATAATCCAGAAACAATCTATATTATAATTAGATTCAACATAAACAATCCAAGTACCTAAAAGAACATCCAACAAATTATTTATATTTATCCATATATACATTTTTTATATATAATTATACATTATTTATTATGAAATATTTATTAATTTTTTTTTCCTATCAAACCTCTAGGCGAGGTACAACTTATATGCTAGTTATTTACATATTTACATTGCATTTATAATAACTTTTAAAAAAATTGTTCAGTCGTCAAAAAATTCAAAACAATTTACTCTCCCGAGACTTCCGAAACCCTATATCATAAGATTCGCGGGTTCTTCCATGGCGGGTCGGCCATGGCCTGGCAAATTCTTCCCGACATTCGCCTTTACATACCGAGGAAACCATGGAAACCTCGGTCAGGAAGTCGGTAGAGGAATACCCTGAGATATCCCTTCCACCTCCCGAATGCACTGTGTATTTCCGGTGGACAAAGCTTACTGATAAACTTTGCCTCTGCCGGGAATCGAACCCCGTGACCCCTCGCGGACGAGTCAGACACGCATCCACTAGACCACTGTGCTCGGTCAAATATAATTCTTTAATAGTTTTTTAAAAGTTAAAAAATTATCTTGATTTTTTATTTGATCAGGTATTTCATTATACAAGTTAGTAGCTTTGGGCCAGCATTCTTCCCATATTGGTTCTTTGGAAGTCAATATAAATATCTCTAGCTTTTGTCTTGTATGAATTTCATCATTATATACAATTTCAAAATCATTTTTTATTGAATTATGAATAACCTTGTAAATTAAAGTAATTAAAGCCACAGAGTTCATGCTATTTTGGATATGATTTGATCAGTGAACGTATTTCTGTGCATCTAATCTCACATATCTCATGATATTACCGTAGTTAAATTAAGGCGGGAAATCAGTTACTGCGGGATTTGACTAAAAAGTTGTACAGACAGAAAAATCTGAAATTTGGTACAGTGATTCATTAGGATTAGGTATCTTCAAAAATGTAAAAATTTTGGGGGGTATAACCATGCTAGATTTTTAATTATGATTTTTTGAAGTTTTAGTCCCATAAGAGCTCATGTTAATTTCAATAATTAATTTCTCTCTTATCTGATGGTCACGGGTTCTGAAAGTTTTCTTTTTAGATTTTGAGATACAAGCCATCTATATACAATCCTTAAGTAAAAATAGCGGCGTCTCATGACGCAAAATTTATAACCAATGTTTGTTTTTTTGTTTTGTTTTTTTTAGAATTTTTTGACGGCTGAACTGAACAATTTTCTTAAAAGTTATTATAACCTCTGGCGACTGGCGTCATCAAAAATAGAAACTAAAAATGTCGATAATTTCTTTACTTTTTGTGTAGTCTTTTTTGTTGCAGTCCTAAGTAAATAAATGCAATATTTAAGTCCTCTATTTTTGAGGTTATATTATGTATTGAGATTGTCAACTGCAAATACTTCTAAAAAACACTTCTTCCAAATTTGTAAAAAAAATAAATAATAATAAATTAAGGGTTGTCTTTAGTTGGCTTGTATCTCAAAATCTAAAACAAAAAATCTTAATTTTTTTATGACACCTCAAATTTAATGGTAACAGCTACCCATGATAAAATTTTCAGTACACGTGACCATCAGATAAGAGAGAAAATAATTTTTGAAATTTACTAAAATTAACATGGCCTCTTATGGGACTAAAACTTAAAAAAATCATATATTCAAAATCTAGCATGGTGACCCCCCCAAAATTTTTACATTTTCGAAGTTGCCTTAACCTAATGTATCACCATGCAAAATTTCAGAATTTTCCTTCTTTACGACTTTTTAGTCAAATCCCGTAGTAGCTGATTTCCCGCCTTAATAAAAAAAATATCTATAACTTTTACGTAATATATATATATATATATATATATATGAAAAAAAAATCCTCTATGTTCTCCATATTAAATAAAAATCATTTCTACTACTATTATTTACTGCAGTATAAAATATTATATAAAATATATTGAAAATTGTGCTATAATAGATATAGTTCACATTTCCCATATACATAAATTTGAATACTTGAAGGTAGTAAAATGACTAATCTTAAAATTATTATGGCACAACCATGCGGTGCGGCAACTATACTTTGTAAAATTTGATCATAAATTTTTATTTGAAAATAGCATATAAATCGCTCGACACCAAGGCAGGCAGGCAGATAAGATTTATAGTTTGATAACCAAATTGCGGCATTAGAATGAACTTTATCTATGTAATAATATATAGTCTGCATGTTAATATGTCTATATTACATGAGGCGTCATTTCAGTATTAAATAGTCTATAACAAAAGGTAATATATTTCCTTATATAATACTTCGCACTGTCACATTGAGATAAATTTATTTATTTGTTATTTATATCTCACGTTATCGGTACTTAATTGTGGTACAACTATAATAAAGCTGTAGAAGTCATATATAAAATATGATCTGCAATATTTGTTATCAAGGCTCCGTATATCTGGAATTCAACTTTTGACCCCCTTACTTTTTTATGTTATTTTATAGTGACCGTTTATGTTTACTCAAAATGCGGAAAAGGAAGTGCTGGAAGAGGAAACCATGTGACGGTAAAAGTGTGAAAAAAGTTGATGCCAGCAGCAAGCTAGGCCTCATATTTTGGAATTTAAAAAGGCATTGAAAACGATACTGCTAATCAAGCAATATTATACAATTGATGAATTTTTGTTAAACCAAATATAACATATCTCTCCAATTTATTTTATTATGTTATATTATGTTGTATTTATATATATTTCCTCATTGTGTGTAATTTGTGTATTGTATTGACTATCATTTCTAATTGTGAATTTTGTTTACAATAACCTAAGCGGATATGCATTGTTGTGTATTGTGATTGTAGGAGGAAAGAAATGAGTACAGTAAGCATATTTGAAATTTAAATTAAATGAGGATAACTTATACGAGATTGCTTAATTTTTTTTACTTTTTTTTTTTGGGGGGGGGCAAGGTAACAGGTTTACGAACAAGCATATCTTATCCTTAAATATCACTGAAAGTTGGGGAAGGGGATATTGTAAACTATTTTATTAATATTAAACTAATTACCGCAGTATCTCTGTTTCAGTCTTAATTTATGACCGTTGATTTTATTCTTATTGTGCTCCTTTAGTTGTTATCTTGTCGGATCTGACATGAGCTTCGCTTCACATCAAAAGCAAAATCAGCAACTTCATTAATCTGAAACTAACAAAATAAGACGAAATGTTGCACGTACGTGACTTTTGTTTTGGCACACATTTGCATATACGTGATCAAACAATTCGGTTATTTTGAGCTTTGAATATTACATTAAAATGGCAGTTTATTTAAAAAAAAAATTATTTTGAGAATTTTTTTAATAAATAAAAAAAATATGAAACCTCTTTCAAAACATTTTTTAAATGATTTTTCAATAAATTGCTTGTTTTTGCCCATAAACAGGATAGAAATTAATAAATCCATTCCACTTTTTTTTAAAAAAAATCTGCGTTATATAAAATATTTTACATATTTTCCCCTAAAAAAGGGAAATAAAAGGGATCTGTGCGTAATAATGTAAAATTTTATTATTTTATGATTATAAAAAATAAAAAGATCGATAGACAATCGTATATTAAAAGTTGTTTATTAGATTTTTATGCAGACCGCTCTCTCTCTCTCTCTCTCTCTCTCTCTCTCTCTCTCTCTCTCTCTCTCTCTCTCTCTCTCTCTCTCTCTCTCTCTCTCTCTCTCTCTCTCTCTCTCTCTCTCAAGTTACTATCATGTTATGAAAGTTTAATACTGCCGAGAGAGCCAAGCAGCTGAACTGTGATAAAAACGTCGCAACGACAAAGTGCTAACTCGAATTTCTCTGCTTCAACTTAATATATTGATATTCAATAAGATAAAGAATTCCATTTTATTCTCTACCACATTTGTAGAAATCACTTATTTAACTATCTATCATATGATCATATCACATCCAATATATACATAAAAATATACTTGTGCATTTCATTATATAAAAAGTTATAAAAAATATTGCAATTGTTAATTAAAATGAATACATTAACCTATATTACCGTATATATATATATATATATATATATATATGTTAGCATCAAAACCCGAAATTGACCCAAACTAGGTATTTTTGCTCATTTCGGCTTTTGGTTCGTCGCTTTTTGCCAAAACCCGGAATGCCACTTTATTTCGGCTTTTGGTCACGAAATTTTAATCCATACTAGTTTTGAGCATTTCGCAAAAAGCAAAACCCGGTGTAAACATTTATATCTAGTTTTGGTCTTTGAATTTTGACCAGAACTAGTTGTGGTCAAAATAGAAAAATCAAAACCCGAAAAATGAACATTTCTCAACTCAATTATTTTATATAAGAATAAGTGTGTGTGTGTGTGTGAGAGAGAGAGAGAGAGAGAGAGAGAGAGAGAGAGAGAGAGAGAGAGAGAGAGAGAACACGACACGTTAAATAAAAAAGTAAAAATATTTATTTTATTTTACAATAAGAGTGATATATTGTGATATGACTTATGACTAATTTCCCTTATATTGGTTCAAAGTTCAAGTCCACCTTCCACCGTACTTTATCCAGTGATAACAATTTATTTTAAAATATTTCTTGTGCGTATATTCAGTTGACTGTTTGTCTCTGTGCTGAAAACATGGTTTTTAGTTTCATAATATTTGTTAGAAACAGGATAAGAAAGTGTTAGAATTTAAAAAGTTCACATAACACACGTATATTATTGGTGCGCAAATTATAAGTGATCATGGTTAGTGGTTTTATATAGCTCTTAATTTACATTTAATCGTAAGTAGCCCCTTAAAATAATAATAATATACTCTATTACTACTATTACTGAATGGACCACTTGCAATAAAATGTTTGTAATTGTTGCAACAAGGGAACATTATTTTTTATTTTTTGTAAGAAATGTAATAAGAAAATTTCAAATTATTTTAAAAAGTTCGCTCATTGCAAGTGGTCCATTGCTAGGTCAAACAGTAAGTTTATTTTTCGTATTGTCTCAATTTATATTCCGTATCTATAGCCATAAGATTTAGATATTTTGATCAGCGCATTCTAATCAAATTAAACTTTCAGAACATATATTTTGCATTTCAAGTAAAATAATAAAATACATTGTTTTAAAGCTTCAATTATAATACCAAAACATCATGCATTTATAATATAATTATAGTCTTTTATCATTGCATAAAATTCTGAGTTGAGAAATGTTCATTTTTCGGGTTTTGATTTTTCTATTTTGACCACAACTAGTTCTGGTCAAAATTCAAAGACCAAAACTAGGTATAAATGTTTACACCGGGTTTTGCTTTTTGCGAAATGCTCAAAACTAGTATGGATCAAAATTTCGTAACCAAAAGCCGAAATAAACTTACATTTCGGGTTTTGGCAAAAAGCGACGAACCAAAAGCCGAAATGAGCAAAAATACCTAGTTTGGGTCAATTTCGGGTTTTGATGCTAACATATATATATATAATATATATATATATATGATATATATCATATATAAATATATATATATAAATATATATATATATATATATATATATATATATATATATATATATATATATATATATATATATATATATATATATATATATATATATATATATATATGATATATATATATATAATATACCTTTGCAAAATGTCACAGATAAAAAAAAATATATGGCAATTTAATTCACTAATATTGTCCTATAGGGTGTGTACGCATGACGTCATTCTGAGTGCTTTTCGATGCTCTTCTTGAGCAATGAATAACATTGCTCAGCATAGGACAAACTTAGTTTTTGGCTATTTTCTTTGGAAAATTAGCTATTTTTGGGTAATTATTATTTTTCTTGCATACTCTAACAGCATCAATGCTTTCCAAAAAATTGCTAAATATTTTAAACTGACAAAATGTGCCATTTTCCTATACCGGCCAATGTTATTTAGTACTCACTTATGACGTCGACTTTAACATGTAAAAACCACCCTATATATTTATATACGCGCATGCAGACTAGAATTTATAATTGTAATTAATGTTCAACTTACTTATAAATCGCAAGTTAATTATTACGTATTAATATTTTTATTTGCAACATTTAGAGGAAATGTAAAGTAAATTGATAAATATTTGCAATCTTGCAAATGTAAACAAAAATAATAATATTATTATAATAAAACAAGGATAAAAAACGCTTGGAAAGTTAAATAAAATGCTTATTATGGTATTCTGAGATAGATAGAGTTAGAGGTAGGTGTAAGAGTGGGCCAGTCAAGGCTGAAACCTCGACCTTTCAACAATTGTATTTTCTTTTATGTTTTTTTTTTAATAAAGATGATTATTTATTATTTATTTATTTATTTATTTATTTATTTATTTATTTATTTATTTATTTACTTATTTACTTATTTACTTATTTATTTATTTATTTATTTATTTATTTATTTATTTATTTATTTATTTACTTATTTACTTATTTATTTATTTATTTATTTATTTATTTATTTATATAAAATAAAACTAATTTTGAAAGTATGCTGGATGCACTGTAGTAAATAAAAATGGTGGCCGCGCCTGCCGAGGTAGCTAGGTATGCAACCTGTTTTACACTTATGTGTTTATTTTTATGTTCTGTCTAACTTTCAGGCGTTACAATGAAGAATATTTTTAATGACAATTAATAAATGTCAATTTTGTTAGTAAAGGATAAATAGGTAACAAATCGATATAGAATAGCTCAAAGAGTTTATATGGAATAGATACAGATCAAATAAAATGGTCAAATAAATTAAACAATCTATTAGTTGTGATTGTACAATGAACCTGGGTGTCACATGTTCTAAAATTAAAATTGTTCTAATAGAAATTATCATATGAATATTACGAGTTTTGTTTGCTAATTAAACGTTGAAATTTTATTTTACGTAACAAACCTGTGCGTTACTACGTAATGGAGTGTATCGGTTTAGCGCGCGGGGAAAGTTAAGGGTCCCCTAATTTAACGTTACACTCATAGAGATGGGGAAAATGCTTCTTTTCTTTTCCCTTTCTTTCTTTCTTTCTTTCTTTCTTTCTTTCTTTCTTTCTTTCTTTCTTTCTTTCTTTCTTTCTTTCTTTCTTTCTTTCTTTCTTTCTTTCTTTCTTTCTTTCTTTCTTTCTTTCTTTCTTTCTTTCTTTCTTTCTTTCTTTCTTTCTTTCTTTCTTTCTTTCTTTCTTTCTTTCTTTCTTTCTTTCTTTCTTTCTTTCTTTCTTTCTTTCTTTCTTTCTTTCTTTCTTTCTTTCTTTCTTTCTTTCTTTCTTTCTTTCTTTCTTTCTTTCTTTCTTTCTTTCTTTCTTTCTTTCTTTCTTTCTTTCTTTCTTTCTCTTTTTTTTTTCGTTTTTTGAGAAAACTGCTCTGTCAATTTCAGAGAAATTTAAATGATCAGAATCACTAGTCGTACTTTTACAAATTTTAATCTATAGAAATTTTTTAAGAATTTTTAAACCGCTAACCTAGATTGTAATTTAAATACCCGCAGGCACTTTTTTTTATACTAAAATTAAGAAAATTAGACTAAATTTCAATAAAATATAAATTTTTTAACCAGGATTTTAGTTTCTCTTAACACATTACATAAAACCTCAAAACTTCTGAAAGAAATAAAACAACAACATTAAGTGACTTTTTTTTATTATAAAAATAGATATTTTATAACATATACAATACACATTAGTTTAAAAAGGTGACTGTCAAATATTATACAACTTCAGAAAAACCAGTGGTAAGGGACATTGTAATTTGATCATTTGGCCAAGAATTATTTTTATGTTAAGTTTATTTTGGCCTGACATAGGACTTTTACAGTAAAATGTTTTATTTGGCTTTTATATACTTTTAAATTGCTCACTTCTTTAAAGTCTCTCTGAAATCAAATTGTTAAGCCACATGCAAGAATACAGTACAAAGCAAAACTAGAAAATTATTTAGGACGTGAACAAGTCGAAATTTAAAGAGGAAGTTCAGGGGTTACAACATGGCCTTTTCAATGTTAGATAATGAGAAGAACTATTAATTGACTCACATATGATAACCCAAAGCCCTTCCGTAGCCCCATGGTACCCCCGCTAACTTGCGCTCATCCTGCGAGATATGCAACCCACTACAACTTTTTCCATAGTAAAGCCGTAACTATGACGTAAAAGATACGGAACGGGTTTGCGGGATGATCACGAGTTTGCGGGACTATGGAAGGGCTTTGGGTCATCATATTTAAGTTTATGAACAGTTCTTCTCATTATTTAACATTGAAGAAGCCATGTTGTATCCCCTGAACTTCCTCTTAAAAGCGATACTCAACCGTAAAAATAAGTATTTTTTTTCTTTCCTAAAACAATTCAATAGTAATCAGTCATTTATTTGACTTTTCTAGTCCGCGGGATAAGCAAACCCCGCGAGGGCAACGATATAGCGTATACGCCCCTTTACTATGAGAGTAAAAAATTTGTACCCCTTGCTCTACCTGCTAAGCTGAGAAGATTTACAGATTTTTTACTCACACAGGAAAGTAAATATACTACGTCACAGTTTTCCTCTTTACCCTCACGGGGCTCGCTTATCCCGCGGGCTGGAAAATTCAAATAAACGCCTAATTTCTATTGAATTATTTTAGAGAAGAACAAAAATTATTTATTTTAAGGGTTGTGTATTGCTTTAAAGAATATGAAGAAAAAAAATATAAAAAAAAGTGCGTATAATAATAATAAATAATAAAAAAAATCTACAAAGTCAGTTCTTGCATCCCAGTGTTGAATTCTTAACGCATTCCGAAATTAAAATTAAATTTTACTTAATTAAATATTTTAACATTATATGAAAGTGAAAGTTACCCAACCCAGTAATTGGAGGCATGACTTTTGAGTATTTCTTTCACCTTGGTTCTTTAACTGTTGCTTGGTCACATCCTAAATACTTTGTAAGTTGTGCTGTTTACTTCATCTAGTGATATCAAATTTTATATCTTTTTAAGCTTTTGAAACGAGAAATTAAAAAATCTCAATTTAACAAAGGTAAGCCCTACACTGTTACAACAAAACACAAACCTTTCACCTGCAATCAAAGTACATGACCCACATTATCAAAAGGAGAAAAAAACTTGTGTAAAAGTGAAGCTAAAACTTAACGTGACATACAGGATTACAATTATAAATATGTTCGATGCATATGTTGTCAAGAACACAATTTAGCAAATAATTGAAAAACACCATTAATATATAGGTATGTAATTAATAGAGAGCGCAAAAATAGTTTTTCGACCATTGTCATTATGCCGACTTTTGCTAGTTTTATTTCATATCTCCACCGATCTCAACAAATGGCGCATTTTAAACCAATAACAAAAAATCAACTATTTTCAACTATTTCGAGCTTAGCGACTATTTCACAGAAAATCGACTATTTGTCGACTATTTTGCACAAAAAATCATCGACTATATATATAGACTATCATCGACTATGTATAGTCGACTATTTTATCAAAATGATCGACTAAGTTTGCGCTCTCTAGTAATTAATAAGGAAAGGTAAAAACCCTTATGGTTTGAATTGATAATCAAAGGAAAGGATAGGAGAAACCAACAGGCGCCTTACCACGATTAGGTCCATAGCTTGGTGAAAATCTTGATGGCACAGCTTACACAAATATATTTACAAGTTTTAAGACATTTCAAGGGCAACATCACTATACTCTAAGCAAGCTGAAGAAGAAAGGCTGTTGACCTCGAAACGTCTTAAAAATTGTGAATATATTTGTGTAAGTTGTGCCATCAAGATTTTCACCAAGCTAAGGACCTCATCGTGGTAAGGCGCCTGTTGGTTTCTCCTTTTCTTTGATTATTAATTCAAACCAAAATGGTTTTAAGCTTTCCTTATCAATTACAAATCAATACTTTAAATTTAATACTATATACATAATGTAACATTAAATTTCATCTTTTATTCAAAGCATAGTTGTTATTTTTGTTGCTCACAGGGGGGACAACTACATTTTTATTTTATTTATTTATTATTCACATTATTATGCATTATTTTGTTCTCTAGCAGACATTGCAACATTATTTAACTAAAACAAAAATCTGAATTATCACACAATATAAATATCACTTAAATAAAACTTGAACAGTTAAAACAAAACTTAGTAATTAGACAATTAATTAAGTAACGAGAGTGGAAATGATGGCACGCTTTGCCGTGATGTGCTGGACTTCAATTTAAATATATAAATAATAATAAAAATAATTAAATCAATTAAAGGAAAAAAAAAAACATCGCGGTTAGGATCAATAATAAAGAACAGGATAGAATTACCAGCGCTGGCCTTAGTTACCACAGTAGAAGTTGTATGGAGAGGTCGAGGTCTTGCGGTACTATAAGACGAGACACTATGCTCAGTGATGTGCTCAAGTAAATTTCTTCTTTGATTGATAATGTCATTCACACATGACAAAAGCTCTCAGTTTTAAAACAAACTTTTTATAACAAAATACTGTGCCACGCAAGACCTCGACCTCTCCATAGAACTTCTACTGTGGCAAGTAAGGCCAGCACTGGTAATTCTATCCAATGAGGAAGTCTACACAAAGTTCACCCCTAGGTTTGAATACGTCATTTGAAAGAGAAAAAGTAGTAGATAAACTTGGCATAGGCAATTACCTGCAAAATTGACGCTTTATTTTATAAAAGAAGCAATAAAAAATTTCAATTCCCAACCCTTTGCTGACTGTGACGTCATTTGTTTACATCTGATTTTCAATTGTCTTCTGGATTTCATGCAACTGCTATAAATTAAAAAAAAATAACGGCCAACGGCCACCTTTCAACAATGTGATCATTTGAAATCCAGAAGACAATTGAAAATCGGATGTAAACAAATGACGTCATAGTCGGCAAAGGGTTGGGAATTGAAATTTTTTATTTCTTCTTATATTAAATAAAACGTCAATTTTGCAGATAATTGCCCATGCTAAGTTTATCTACTACTTTTTCTCTTTCAAATGACGTATTCAAACCTGGGGGTTAACTTCGTGTAGACTTCATCATTCTTTAATATTGATCCCAACCGCAATGGTTTTTTCCTTTAATTGGCAACTTGTAAGCTCCCACAATAACATGGGATAACAATTAAAAAATCTAAACATACATTAAAAAAATTATGTGTATCTTGTGCCCCTATTTTTAAAATTCGTAGTGTTTGTACGATAGTTTAAAAAAGATACATATATGTCATGTGATTTGTTATCCTTGTATCTCCACCTTATTATTTTGTGCTCTCTTACAAGTGATTTACAAGAAGTTGATAAAATAATTATAATAATCCCATGATATAGTTTTTAAAGCTACTTAATAAGGGTTATATGTATATTAATTAAGGAAAACAAACCATTCGCGGTTAGGTATGATAAATTGAAAGAAAAGGATAGGAGAAAACCAGCGCTGGCCTTACCATAGTGAAGAGAGTCCCATAGTTTGGTGAAAATCTTGCTTGCACAGATATAAAATAACTAACACATTGGAAATATTTTGGCAATCGACTCCAAGAGAGGTGTTCTGCCTTCATCAGTCCTTACAGACTCATTCATAGTTTCTCTCTGAGTCTGTAAGGTCTGATGAAGGCATAACACGCTCCATATCTCTCTTGGAGTCGATTGCCGAAATATTTCCAATGTGTTAGTTATTTTATATCTGTGCTAGCAAGATTTTCACCAAACTATGGGACTCTCTTCACTATGGTAAGGCCCTTGCTGGTTTTCTCCTATCCTTTTCTTTCAATTTATCATAATAAGGGCTATGATATAAATTTGGAAGGAAATGATAGGAGAAACCTTACCATAGTGAAGAGAGTCCAATAGTATGGTGAAAATCTTGCTAGCACAGATATATAAAAAAAAAAAAGTCGATTTTCACCAAACTATGGGACTCTATTCACTATGGTAAGACCCTTGCTGGTTTCTCCTATACTTTTGTACCATACTTATTTTCCTTAATATACCCCTACATAAGGATTATAAGAGGCAAAACATGATTTTTAAGTTTGTTTTGAGTACAGAAAGCTTTCTAAGTTATACTACTAGATTGCAATTTAATAATACATAAAATTTGGCACAAAAGCTTGAGCTGTTCAGTGGCACGTCTTAAAGGCATAGACAACATGAAAACATAAGTATTTACATCACAAAACACTTGATGGGAATTACATAAATAACTTTAGTTTGTCTCAAAACGCAACTGTAGCTCCGTAGCAGTGATCAGAAATTTCGATTTATGCAACCCACACAACATTTTCATACTAATTTTTGCATGTTTCTGACGTCATAAACATGAATTGCATACTTTACAGTTTTTTCACGCTCTTAATTTTGTGGGGCTTGATTTACATTCTGGTAAAAATTATCATCAGTTTTGCAGATCCCATTTTGTGTTTAATGATTAAAAAGAACATGTTGTTTTATCTGGTATATGCCTTTAGTTAAGTTATTTGTGCAGAGCTGCTCAGTGACTTGACGTAACTATGTTACTGAGGATGATAAGTGTTGAGCCACCACTCAATGAGATGATGAGCCAGAGCTCCTACTGGTGGCAGCCACATCTCTCCCTCACCTGGCAGTTGTCTTGCCAAGGATCTGTGCAGAGCTGCTCAGTGACTGCTCAGTGACTGCTCAGTGACTTGATGTAACTATGTTACTGAGGATGATAAGTGTTGAGCCACCACTCAATGAGATGATGAGCCAGAGCTCCTACTGGTGGCAGCCACATCTCTCCCTCACCTGGCAGTTGTCTTGCCAAGGATCTGTGCAGAGCTGCTCAGTGACTGCTCAGTGACTGCTCAGTGACTTGATGTAACTATGTTACTGAGGATGATAAGTGTTGAGCCACCACTCAATGAGATGATGAGCCAGAGCTCCTACTGGTGGCAGCCACATCTCTCCCTCACCTGGCAGTTGTCTTGCCAAGGATCTGTGCAGAGCTGCTCTCAATACTGCAGGTGAAAACCATGCAGCCTCCTCTAGTTCTTCCCGGTCAATGTCCACCTGTCACATGTTTCAAAGTCATTAGGAGAATAAGAACCACAGCATGCTTGTCAGACAAGCTTCTACTTTCATTCCTCATTAATTTTTTTTAACAGGTATTTTATTTAATTTCCTTTGATTGTTTACATACAGCATTGTTTGGCCAGAGATGCATTGGCTACTGTGACAGACATGACCAATGCTGCTTTGGATAATAAAAGGTGGCAAAAACGCAATTCTTGCATTGTTGCAAATTTTAATTTTTTTGTTTTGGCTATCTTTTATGTTTTGATAGAGGGAATTTTTTATTAATATTTTTATTATTATTAAATACAGGATTTTTTTTTTTTGAAAGTTTAAAGTTTTGGCATAAGTGTTTGGTCAAGATGACATTTTTTTTATGTATTTATTAAACACAATGTGTGTACAACATACATCTAAACAAGATGGTAAAAGACGCATGACACGTGTCACAACAACATGTGTTAGCTACGTACCTCTCCAGGCAGTGCAGTCGCCACACAGCCCAACATCAGCCTGCCAGCAGGATACGCCCAATGTTGAGACTGCAAGTAACGTACGGCACTCACGTCAAGACCAACCTCTTCTGCTACTTCACGTGCCACATTCTGCTCCAAGGATTCTCCTAAACAAACAGTAGACGTCAAAGAATTTTAGGGTGATGCTTGGAATGGAAAACAAACTATGGTACAGTATGATAAACTTGAATTCAAATTCAAAATTCTTTATTCATTTCTTTCATCCAACACACATAACACAATCTAATGCATTACGTAGTCTAGGCTATTGCCATAAATGACAATATAGAAATGACTGTCAAACTATTTACAACATACAAATGAAAAAAAAATTATTTATTTTTATTATTTATTTATCCCTGCATTTAATATTAATGGGTGGAAAGGCCCAAACTGTACAGACAGGCATGTTATTACCCATTATGCGGTGCATGGTTTCCACCATGTAATTTGTCAGATTAAAGAATATCACGAGTGTAATGATAAATGTGTATGTGTGTTATGTGGTGGCCTATGTACTAGGTACCACTTACTTCAGTGTCCATCTCGGACCCTATCTTTAAGTCAATATGCAAAAATGTAGACTTATAAAGTGAAATGTAAATATATATATGTATAAGTACACCTTGGTTTTTAATAAATAAAATAATAATTATTTATTTAACTCAAAGAACACATTACATAAATAAATTTATTAGGTCCATTCTGTTTTTACGCTTCAGAGAGCTATTTGCTTGTGTTGAAGCTATATCGTATTACAAATTATATAAGATAAAGAAAGATGAGGTGATTGTCTTATCATAATGTCATGAGTATCAGTAATGAGTATCAATTGAGTAATACTGCTTATTTAATAAGATTAGATAGGGTAAGGAATACTTGGGTGTTGGAGAAATGTGGAGTAAAAGAAACTGTGACTGAGAAGTATGAGAACAGTGTATTACGGTGGTTTGGTCATGTTGAGAGAATGGGTGATGAAAGAAAATAGCAAAACAGGTATTTCATAGTAGAGTGGATGGAAGGAGAGATAGAGGCAGCTTGCCTAAAACATCATGGTCTGAGGTGGTTGGAAGATGTTTGAAAAATAAGAATGTACGCTGCAGTATGAAATGCAAAAGGAAATGTATGAAACAAGGTATGAGACTGGAGGAAGCAAGTGAAGTATGTCAGGATAGGAAGTTGTGGAGGTCTATCACTGGGTCAGGATAAAACATCTGTGTTGTTGGCTTACCCCGAAAGGGATTTATAGAGTCATGATATGTATGTATGTATGTATGTAATAAGAAATATTTTAGTTGATTTTTAAAAACTATTAAATAATTTGCTTTCTCATATCTAAAGGTAATTTATTATAGATATTCAGACAACTACAGACCCTTATTATACATTTCAGTTCTTTTATATATTATACTTTTAATTTTATTTCTATTTCTAGTATTATGGTTATGATTTATTTCATGGCTTTTAAAGAATTCAATATTGTGTTTCACTTTCATAGCACATTCCATGATAAAAACACAAGGCAAAGTTAATATACCGGTATTTAAAATTTTGAATAGATCTCTGCACTCTGCTCTGAAAGAAAAAGAAACTTGCAGGGCTATCTGCAGGGCTATAGCCTCTCCATAGTGCAGATAGTCCCTAGTTTTGAGAAAATCTTTATAACACAGAGATGATAAACATATAAATTTAATATCAATCAATTCTGTGAATATTAAATATTTATTATAAATCCAATGTGTATACAGTATTATATCTGTGCTATCAAGATTTTCACCAAACTATGGGACTCTCTTTACTAAGGTAAGCCCAGCATTGGTTTATCCTATCCTATCCTATCCTATCCTATCCTATCCTATCCTATCCTATCCTATCCTATCCTATCCTATCCTATCCTATCCTATCCTATCCTATCCTATCCTATCCTATCCTATCCTATCCTATCCTATCCTATCCTATCCTATCCTATCCTATCCTATCCTATCCTATCCTATCCTATCCTATCCTATCCTATCCTATCCTATCCTATCCTATCCTATCCTATCCTATCCTATCCTATCCTATCCTATCCTATCCTATCCTAGCTATATTATGCAAAAATCTTTAATTAAATAGATACAAAAAAGTGGGACGCAAAATTACAAGCACAAGGCTACAGCTATTGAGATTATGTAAAGTCACATCAAGTGTTTTCTTCTGGTCAATGTCTTTTAATTTACAATGAGATATAAATATTCTTACCAGGGTCTACAAAGCCTGCCAGACAAGAGAACATGGCCGGGGGATGTCGAGGTTGCCTCACTAACAAAGCCAGAGAGTGATCTGTGTTCTCCACCAGTGCAATGCCCACAGGGGATGTTTGAGGGTAGCTGGGAGTTCCACAAGACCCGCACACCTTGTGACTCCACGCAGACTGAGCCTTCATGGCTCCACCACATTCACTGCAGAAGTTACGCTTACGTTTCCATTGAAGCATGGAGCGTCCCTGAAACAATTTGTTGCACATTATTGTTTTCTGCTTTTAAATCATAAAATTTTTGTAAAAAAAAAAAAAAAAAAAAAAAAAAAAAAAAAAAAAAAAAAAAAACTATAACGTTAAACCCTTTATTTATCTCTTTTTTTTTTTTTTTTTTTTTAATTTATGATATTCAGCCGTGATGTTTTAGTTTTTTTTAGTAATATCTTGGAAGAAAAGTTGTTATTTTGATAAATAATTAATAATTAGTTACATTATGGATTAAATAATTTTGCCTGATTTTATACTTTTACAAACATGAAAACTGTTGCTTTTTTTTTTTTTTTTTTTTTTTTTTAAGGCGTAGAACACCCTCATAGGACCAAAATATGATAAATAAGCACATAAATTGTACATACCAGGCTCATATAGTGGTAATACCGTTGATTGCACCCTTCTGGTTGATTTTCCAAGTATTTTAGGTTGAAAATTGTAACGGTTCTCTTTGCGGGTTCGTTTCGTCACACGATACTCCGCTTTTCTAGCAGTTTCAAGTATAGATAAACTCTTTTTTTCTATTGGCTGACAATAAAATTGCGCGAAAGATGTTTGAAACGTTTATAACACATTTTCCTTTTCAACACTGATTGTATTATTCTTGATCTCTGTGGTTGTAATTATGATACACATACTTCACAAACAATACATAATATTATTACAATTACTATATATACTGTTATGATGCGCAACGTCTCTAAATGAGTGTCAATGAACCCCCCGGTCCCCGCAATGTACTAAACTGCAAACACGCGTACAGATCGGGCACGGGCAGGCGGCAGGCGGCAGGCTACAAGGAAGTAGCGATCACCACAGCATAGGGGAGCGGGTTGGAGCCAGGTTGGAGCTCTAGAGGAGCTCTCCTTTGAGAGGCAAAGGCACGCGGTATATCGTCCGTGCTGCTCTTTGTTTTTAGTAGCTCTCTAGAGCTCCAACCCCCTCCCCTATGCTGTGGTGATCGCTACTTCCTTGTAGCCTGCCGCCTGCCGCCTGCCCGTGCCCGATCCCGATCTGTACGCGTGTTTGCAGTTTCTAGTACCTTGCGGGGACCGGGGGGTTCATTGACACTCATTTAGAGACGTTGCGCATCATAACAGTATATATAGTAATTGTAATAATATTATGTATTGTTTGTGAAGTATGTGTATCATAATTACAACCACAGAGATCAAGAATAATACAATCAGTGTTGAAAAGGAAAATGTGTTATAAACGTTTTAAACATCTTTCGCGCAATTTTATTGTCAGCCAATAGAAAAAAAGAGTTTATCTATACTTGAAACTGCTAGAAAAGCGGAGTATCGTGTGACGAAACGAACCCGCAAAGAGAACCGTTACAATTTTCAACCTAAAATACTTGGAAAATCAACCAGAAGGGTGCAATCAACGGTATTACCACTATATGAGCCTGGTATGTACAATTTATGTGCTTATTTATCATATTTTGGTCCTGAGGGTGTTCTACGCCTTTAATCTAATAAATATTAGGAAAAAATTGTCTATAATAATTATAAAAGATTTGATAGAAAAACACATAGTATAGATATAGGACAAATTGGGTACAGGAGGAATGGGAGCTTCTCTCTTCTCGCCATGCTAATGAGTCCCAGTAATAAGGAAGGACTGTACAGCTGTCCATGGCTAGAGACAAGGTGCTGAAAATGACAGTGTGCTATGCGCAATGTTCACGTCGTCTATACCAATATGCAAGCCATATATAATCGGACATAAATTAAATTTTGGCCTGGGTTTGAATATTTTCTCTACCTTGCTTCCCATTGTACCCAATTTTTACAACTCCATCTTTTTTTTTATATATATACATACGGTACATACATATCATGACGCTATAAATCCCTTTCGTGGTAAGCCAACAACACAGATGTTTTATCCTGACCAAGTGACAGACCTCCACAACTTCCTATCCTGACATACTTCACTTGCTTCCCCCAGTCTCATACCTTGTTTCATACATTTCCTTTTGCATTTCATACTGCAGCGTACATTCTTATTTTTCAAACATCTTCCAACCACCTCAGACCATGATGTTTTAGGCAAGCTGCCTCTATCTCTCCTTCCATCCACTCTACTATGAAATACCTGCTTTGCTATTCTTTCATCACCCATTCTCTCAACATGACCAAACCACCTTACGTAATACACTGTTCTCATACTTCTCAGTCACAGTTTCTTTTACTCCATATTTCTCCATCACCCAAGTATTCCTTACCCTATCTAATCTTGTTTATATATATATGTTATATATTTTTACACGCCCAGTCAAAAGTTCAATTTCTAATTTTTCATCTCACAAAAATTAGTTTTTGGCAATGTTTTCTTAGAAATTATGATATTACTTTGTGCTATGACAGTAAAGAACTTTTAGCTGTTTTGTAGCTGGTAAAACAAATGAAGCATCAAAAAAATTTAAAAAAAAAAAAAAAAAATTTTTTTTGATCAACTTGTGATCAACTTAGATAAACAATTTCACCAGTATACATTTGTAGCAATAATAAAATAAAATCTAATACAATATTTGTCAATTACTCCAGACTAAGCACAGGTGTGACATTGCATACCTGAGATATAAGAGCTGAATGATCAGCAGAAAGAAGGAACAGTGATTTACGTAAGTTGACAAACTGTCCGTTGAATTCTCGCTGCATAGTTTCTCTTTGTTCCTCACTGAGCGAGGCAAACTCCACCGCCAAGTGACATCTCTCCGAGTCATCCACGTTTAGAAACACAGCTTGTGACTGCAGTTCTGGATAATACTTGGAGAGTCCTGTAGCAACACACATTAAGTTAATTAATTGTGTAAAAACTTCTCCAAGAAATAAGTGAACATTAGTTTCAAATAAGAGCAGTTAAATGCACAGCAGTCTTATTTTATTTAATACTAAATTAATTTGAAAAAAATAAGCCACTGTGATTGACTGAGAGTCAACTCTCAGTCAATCACAGTGGCTTATTTTCTTAAATTATCTAATTTAATATTATGATATGTAAATTAAAAGAAAAGGATAGGAGAAAACCAGCAAGGGCCTTACCATAGTGAAGAGAGTCCCATAGTTTGGTGAAAATCTTGCTAGCACAGATATAAAATAACTAACACATTGGAAATATTTCGGCAATCGACTCCAAGAGAGATATGGAGCGTGTTATGCCTTCATCAGTCCTTACAGACTCATTCATAGTTTCTCTCTGAGTCTGTAAGGACTGATGAAGGCATAACACGCTCCATATTCAAAATTCAAAAAAATTCAAAAATTCAAAAATTCTTTATTTCCACTCTCCTACAATCAAACATAATAAATTACATTTGTATAAGGTTTTACATGGAATTGTCAACTTACTTACTATGTTACATACTAATTGACCTATAAAGGGGCAAGTCATCTCGAGGCCGGCTCCAAGCAATATCGTCCACACCCGCCTCCGTATTCGATTACTACGCATACGTAGGTTGTCGAAATGGAGGCGGGTGTGACCGAAGCAGCCTAAAGCTAGCCTCGAGACGCCCGCTCCCCCATAAGTCAATATAAAAGAAAACAAAAAGATAGAAAATAATAATACATGACATGGAATTGTCAACTTACTTACTATGTTGTATACTGACCAATAAAGGGTCAATTCATCTCTAGGCCGACTCCAAGTGATATCGTCCACACCCGCCTCCGCATTCAACTACTACGCTTACGTAGGTTGTCGAAACGGAGGCGGGTGTGACCGAAGCAACCCAAAGCCAGTCCCGAGATGCCTGCTCCCCCAATATCTAATATATATAATATCTCTATATATATATCTCTATATGTAATATCTCTCTTGGAGTCGATTGCCGAAATATTTCCAATGTGTTAGTTATTTTATATCTGTGCTAGCAAGATTTTCACCGAACTATGGGACTCTCTTCACTATGGTAAGGCCCTTGCTGGTTTTCTCCTATCCTTTTCTTTCAATTTATCATACCTAACCGCGATGGTTTATTTTCCTTAATATACATACTAATTTAATATTAAATAAAATAAGACTGCTGCTCGGGCTTTTATTCTGTATGTTGTTTTAAATTGTTAGGCCGAACCCATAGAAGATTCTTTAGGGAAAGACTTAAGCACAGAAGTATCAAAAAATGTAAATTAGGTCCCACTTTCCTTAGGGTAATAATAGGATCTTTAAAGAGTAGAGTGAAGGTTGCAGACTTCAAGGATGATGGGAAGGTAGCAGCTTTGGGTAGCCACCTTGTTGCGAGCAAAATGTGTAACTCGTCTCCGAACGTAATGGAGATGGCGCTCGACTTGCACATATTGCTTCACGTGACAAAAAACGAGTTACACATTTTGCTCGCAACAACATCGAACTACACTTTACAAATTTTGCTCAAAATGAACGATCTACAATGGACGTTATCGGTTTAGCGCGCGGGGTGCTGCGGGGAAAGCTAAGGGTCCCCTAATTTAACATTACGCTTATGGAGAAAAAAAAACGTTTTTTGCGATTTTTGAGAAAACTACTCCACCGATTTTGGAGAAATTTAAATGAGAAATACTAGACATACTTTTACGTGTTTTAAGCTATAGAAAATTTTTAACAAATTTTTAAACTGATAACCTCCATTCACAAGTTCCAAGTTTTCCCATTTACCTCTCCTGTTAAACAAGTGTAGAAGTACCAAATGTATATTATTCATTTTGAATAAAAATTGTCAAGTGTAGGTTTTGTTCATTTCAACATTCAAAGGGTAAAAAATCGATTTGGTCGTAATGTCACATTCTTTCCAGTCAGTGGCGTAACTTCAAAATTTTGGCCAGGGGAAAGAAATCTGATACGGGCCCCCCAAAAGAGAGACAGTGCCGGGGAGGAGGGGGGAGGCGCGCCGCAGGCGAAAAATTTTGAAAAAGGGGGCGTGGCACTGAAATTTTAAGCTATTTTTTATAATGAAAATTAAAAAGTGTCACTAACATGAAAAAAAAAATAAATAAAAATAAAAATCGTTAAAATGACCTATCATACATGATTTTAATTTTTGTCAATAATTAATTTATGCTATAAATAGAAAAAATACATAATTATGATATTTGAAGAAGACATTTATAGAAAATTTAATTAGAAGGTGGTGACAGTTAAAAAATTTAGTTAATATATATTAATACGCTCTGTCACAAAATGCATATTATTTGATTGATCCACTTTAACTTTCAAATACATACTGTTTTTCAACATAAAATTTAATATTACCAATTTTTTTTTTGTTATTATTATTATTATTATTATTATTTTTTTTTTTGCGCCAAGCATCAACGGGCCCCCCCAGAAGCCGACGGGCCCCCAGAAGTCGGCGGGCCCGGGGGAACTTCCCCCTCTCCCCCCTGGTAGTTACGCCACTGTTTCCAGTCAAAACAGGGAGGTGTGATGTAATATAATCAGAAAACTGTGTATGTATATGCATGGACAGCTGACATTCTAGTAGCTGGTTAATGTCCCTATAATATACCAGGTACTCTCACTCCATAAGAATTATTAACAATTTTTTTTCATTGTTGAGAGGTCAAGTTTGCCATTTAACTGCATGTTATTTGAGTGAGGTTTTTAATGGCTTTGGTGAGAGTACCTGCTATTTTCTAGGGATCTTATACTTCCAAGTTGCCTTGCTCGCCGACCTCTAGCCTGCCCGATTACTTTCATTGGCGTTTATATAGTATGTTATTTTGGCCAAAATAAGAAAAACTCAAACTTTTTTCCATGTTAACTTATGGGAAAAATGTGAAACTAAGAAGTTGCTGCAAATACTCAAATGTTATTATGTGAATGAAAAGAGGTATATGGGAGGTTCAAATTAACAATTTGAAAAGGTTGATGAAATAACATTAAGTAACTTAAATCTTACTTTTTATGTTTCTTTAACATCCAGAAATTACAAATTTAACTATAAAAGAAGCAGCTGTGGTGCTTGTACTTCCAAGTTGCCTCGCTCGCCAACCTCTAGCCTGCCCGATTACTTTCATTGGCGTTTAGTATGTTATTTTGGCCAAAATAAGAAAAACTCAAACTTTTTTCCATGTATTTTCTAGGGATCTTATAGCTGGTCTGGTTGCAACACAAGTGTAACCAGTGTAACGAGACGTACTGACTGAGAGAACCATATATGACCGTACAAGAAGAGCCATCAATACCTCTTGGTATGCTGAGTATATTAATGTCAGGACTGACACCTAGGCAAAAGCTTATACTGTACCACTTAGCTGTATGGTGTTTTAAGAAAGGCGATTTTGTTCAATGCATTATACATGTACGGTATATAAAGAAAAATAAAAAATGCTGTAGTGTGTATTTTATGTGTTATACATATGATTATACTTTCCATATATACTGTGTTATCATAACATTAGAAATAAGTGACTGTATTATGTACTGTGTTATTTATATAAATATGAATATTTATCTATATTGCAGTGACAAAGGCCAGGCATTACAATGTATGTACAAAGATCTCTTTGCATAATCGTTATTCATTAGTTCAGCATGTTATTTACACACAACATATTATGTATGTTACGTATTAGCAAGTGTGTACCTTTGAAGTTTGCTTCAACCAAATTTCTATTGTCCTTTGATATTAACACTAGCCCTCCTTCTCTGACATAAATCAAATATAGTCCATTGGAATACTGGGTCACAGAAAGGTGATCACTAGATTTTAACTTTTGTTGGAGTCTCATTCGATCCACAAATTTTGATGACATTTGTCTTTGTTGATTTAAAATAAACATATTAACATCCCTCAACGTGGAGTGTGCTCTGTAAAACTTAAATACCCTCGAAAGAAACATTTTAAATTTCGAAGAATGTTGACAAACTAAGAAACTGCCCCGCCTACTTTTGTATCAGCTGCATTTTTGCGCTAAAATTCAAAACAAACCGTAAAGTGCTGCCCTCTAGAAGTAGACTTTACAAGTATTAAGTGGAAAATCCGGCTGTTTCCGGTCTTTTAGCCGTGCATCCCGCAGTGAACACTACGTGTTTGGGATTCTCATTAATTTTTATAAAATTTAAGTACTTTTATAATAATTAAAATGCTTTCAGCACTCTTTGAAGCTTCTAGAAATAATCCGTTTAAAAATCCCATCTGCGTGGCACGATGTGAAGCGCCGGCCGGCACTCCAGATGCACCTAAAGTTGAACCAGGTACGAAGTGGGTTGGACTATGTCCCAATTATTTCAACAATTCTGCTAATGAATTTGGCAGTGCCGCTTGTTATTTATGTACATACATATTATGCATACCTTTCTTAATACTCTATGATCGTATTAACGTCATCGATTAGGAAGTATAAAGCGAATATTTAAATTTTTAGCTTGAATCACAAAATCGATTTTGCTCTGCTGAATATGCAGTCGTTATAAGTACACATATGCATTCCTATAGTTACCCCTAACTTATTATTATTATTATAATACATACTGAGTTATAATGTAAGTTTGTCTGTAGTTTAATTTATATATTACAGAGAGTTAGTGCAGACTTCATTTTAACCATCTTGATTAGTGCCCCCCTCGCCCTCCCTCGCAGATCATTAAATTTCTTTAACCCCTATATCAATACGAGTCTGTAAGACTATATATAAATGTGGTAGAGTTTTGTTTCCCCCTTGTTTGTCTTAAGATGAAAATGTGTATAAATTGGACTTTCAACGACTGATAATCTCAAAAAATTTCCGTAGAAAAAAAAATAATGCAGCCATGGCTACATTTTTTACTGCATTTTTCTATGCACTGTATGTTATGGTAAATGTACATACTTGTTATCGGCAGGCTCTTTTTACGGCGAAAGTCATAAGTTTACAAGATTCTAACTAGAACCAACCATCTTAGAAGTCCGTTTACTTGCCATACCACTACATACTTACAAACTCTTTTAACAATAATAAAGGGGTCCAAGAAAAACTGCCGAAAACTAGGGGTGCCGATAACTGCAGCAGTGTCGGTTTGGCTGTTTTTCTCAAAAATACTATAGGAATTTCAACCTTAAGACCCATAAGCTGCCGATAACTAGTCATATTACCATACATACATTACATTTGAATAAAACTCATGTATTATATAGAAAACTTCAGGTTAAAAATCACTTTTTGCTTAAAGTTTATTGCAGTGCCGTATGTAAAATATTTGATATTGACCCTTGAAATTGTAGTGTACTGTACGTAACAATAATTTATTGAGCACTTTGAATATTTTCATGTATTATGTAATTTCCACTATGTATCTTCCTGCATGCTTCTCATTTCCCCTATGCTACCTATCGATCTTATTGTGAAAAAAAAGGCGTATCTCGTATTTTGTCAGTGGAAGCAAAAGGCCTATCTCGTTCCCGAATGTTGTGGCGATAGCGCTCGAGATAGGCCTTTTGCTTCCACTGACAAAATACAAGATAGGCCTTTTTTTCGCAACAAGATCGCTATCAATTTTACTTATATTTAGATATGCTAAGGAAAATAAACCATTACGGTTAGGTATGATAAAATTAAAATAAAATGCTAGGAGAAACCAGCGCTGGCCTTACCATAGCGAAGAGTTTGGTGACAAATCTTGCTAGCACAGAGATAAAAAAACAAAACTAAGTTATGCATAGTGTACAGCTTTCAGCACTTTACTGCAAGAGAAAACAGCATGTGTGTGTGCTTCTTCAGTCCTTACAGACTTGGAGAGAAACTATGAACGTTGTGCTTGCATTTTTTCCCCTAATGAAAACGGTTATTTAAATTGATAATGTTGGTGTAATTTAATTTTATTATCACATATTATGTATATAAGGTACACTGACGGCCCTTATAAATTTAACATCAAAGGCGATGCCGCTTTTAAAGGAAAAGGGTAGAAATGCGTAGACAGGTAAGAGCAGCGTTGCCACCTGCTCTTTTCTTGCTTTTGCTAAGTGAGAAAGTGATTGACATCTCACTTCATTATTTTTACTCTTTATATTCGAGCATAAAAACAGTATAACAAAACTTGAATGAAAAAAGCTTTTAAGACACAATAGCAAAATATTTTGTGTCTCTTACAAATAATATGTATGCTCGAATATAAAGAAAGAGTAAAAATAATGAAGTGAGATGTCAATCATTTTCTCACTTGGCAAATGCAAGAAAAGAGCAGGTGGCAACGCTGCTCTTACCTGTCTACGCATTTCTACCCTTTTCCTTTAAAAGCGGCATCGCCTTTGATGTTAAATTTATAAGGGCCGTCAGTGTACAGTCAACCAAGGGGAAATTGAAAGTGCGGGGTGAAATTGAAACTCCAATCATGTGCAAGCTTTCACTTTTCCTTATCTCACTAGACACTGAGCATTTTGAAAGCTGGTCTGTCATTGGCTTTCAATTTCACCCCGGTTGATTGTACAGTAATGTAACTGCCCAGAGAGCGTTGTTCATGAGGAAGCATTATAAAAAACAAAAATCACTCACTTGTTACTGTAATGTGTTTCAGTTGGTGACAGCTGTGAGTTTGGCTCATCAAAGTACTATGCCCTGTGTGGTCTGGGAGGTGTTTTGTCATGTGGTCTCACTCACACTGCAGTGGTGCCCCTGGATCTTGTCAAGTGCCGTATCCAAGTAGACCCTGCTAAATACAAGTCTGTCTTCAATGGATTCAGAGTATGTGTCTCTCTCTCTATAGCCACTGTGTGCCACTGTGTGCCACTGTGTGTCACTGTGTGCCACTGTGTGCCACTGTGTGCCACTGTGTGCCACTGTGTGCCACTGTGTGTCACTGTGTGCCACTGTGTGCCACTGTGTGCCACTGTGTGCCACAGTGTGACACTGTGTGCCACAGTGTGTCACTATGTGCCACTGTGTGTTGAGATATGTTAACTAATGACTCGTTGTTGTGCAGGTTACCATCAAGGAAGATGGTATGCGAGGACTGGGCAAGGGCTGGGCACCAACCTTCTTTGGATACTCCATGCAGGCAAGTAACTCACTTATCCATGCCTACGCGCTAAAAAGAAGCATCTACACTTTCCAGTGTTTCGATGAATAAAACATCTGCAATGTTAAAGGTATAGGGTGTTTGTGGATGACGTCATATTTTTTGCGCTTGGAGGCCATATTGGAGTAGTGAATAACATTGCTCAGCATAGGATAAACTTCATTTAAGCCAATTTTCTTTGGGAAATCGTTTAATTTTTTGTTATTGTTATTTTTCTCGCACACTTGAGATACTAATTCAACATATTTACAAAATCAATGCTCTCAAAAATATTGCATAATGTTTTTTAAACTGGCAAAATGAGTTATTTTCCTATGCCACCCATGTTATTGAGTTATCCAACATGGCGTCGACTTTAACATGAATGCATACACCCTATAGAACACCTTGAACAAAAAACATGTCTAATATCCTATCATACCTAAATATCAACGTTGATTTGACCAGTCATTGATTTCTAATTTATTTTCCATTCACAAAATGCAGCTGCGGGTTTGTGACGTCACAGCTTGCCACAGACCACAGCAGACAATGTTTCCGTGCGCGTCATAAACCTGCATCTGACATTTTTTAAATGGAAAATAAATTAGAAATCAATGACTAATGTCAAATTAAGGTTGATATTTGGTATGTTAGGATACTAGACATGTTTTTTTTTTATTCACTGTGTTCTATTCCTTTAAGTGAATGGCTGCTAGACCATTCACTATGCTGTGGTAGAAAGTGTAGATGCTCTACTTGTCAAAAATCTGGAAAAAAAAGATGCTTCGTTTTGAAGCGGAGGCATCGTTATGTTGAAATGAATTGATTGTGTGTAAGAAAGAAGAAGAAGAAAAATACAGCTTCCAAGCAGCACCATAGTGAAGAAATGTCCTAAAATATGGTGCAAATATCACTTCCACAGAGATAATAAGCACATTGGGAGTGTGTTTGCCTTTCACTGTGGGAAGAAATCAATTTAAGGAAAAAACCATCGCGGTTAGGATCAATGATAAAGAAAAGGATAGAAAAACCAGCAAGGGCCTTACCACAGTAGAAGTTCTATGGAGAGGTCGAGGTCTTGCATGGCACAGTATATGTTATAAAAGTTTCTTTATATAAAGAAACTTTTATAACATATACTGTGCCATGCAAGACCTCGACCTCTCCATAGAACTTCTACTGTGGTAAGGCCCTTGCTGGTTTTTCTATCCTTTTCTTTATCATTGACTGTGGGAAGAAAAAATAATAATAAAAAAAAAAAAAAAAAAAAAAAAAAGCATTCCCTTGCGCAAGTGTCTAAAGTTAATATTTCCCTTCCAAGAAATGTCAGTAAAAGATACCAAGTACTCTCACTTTTTTTTATTTTTTTTTATTTTTATTTATTTTTTATTATTTTTTTTTAACGTATCCTATAAATAATTTTTAAAAAGCTTGTGCAAATAACATGCAGTTAAATGACAATCGTGGCCATGATGCAATTATGGGGGGTAAAATATTAAAATTCTTATGAAGTACTAGAGAATATAATTATTGTTTCAAAATGAAATTTGAAAACATTTGCTAATATTTTAAAATAAGAATTCGTTTGCTATTGTTCTGTAGAGTTTTGATTTTTTTTTTTTTTTTTTTTTTTTTTTCCCAAAAAAAATTATAGGCTTATATAAAAAAAAAACTTAGTTGTGAGCACAAGGGAGTGCCTCTCATTTTTGTGAAACTTTTTATTTTATTAATTCCTCTTGTCAGGGAAGATTTAAACAAACACATACACATACACACACACACACACACACACACACACACACACACACACACACACACACACATAGAAAGAGAGAGAAGAAAAAAAGTGATAATTTTTGCAAAGTGTGGCATATTTTAATATCCTTGCCAACAATGCTCAGCATATTGTTGTAATTGTGACAACAAATTGGGGTCATCACTCATAGAAATGCATTAAAGTCACTTTTCTGATTTCATTGAGGCTTGTAGCAGTGACAAGTGAGCAGCAGGAAGCCCCCCATGTGGCTGCAAAGCTTTACCTCCATTTTCTGATAGCCCTGTATGTGTATGCTAACTGTTGTCACTTACTGCATTACTTAAAGTGGAAATAAAATTATAATTTCAAATTGTAAACATAATGCACACTGTACAAAGAAAAACATAAAGAAACTTTTACAATTCCAGGACACAATCCGGTTTTTGGTTGACAATTAATGAAATAAAATGATAAATAATTTTCAGGAAGGGAAAGCAAAACGCGTTAAGCATTAGATTTTCTTCTTTTTCACATTCGTAGTTAATTAAAGCAAAATTGGGCTAACAAAATTTCTCAAATGAACCTAAATTTCTTACAGATTAAAATAATAATAAAATAATAACAATAATAATAATAATAATTTATTATTCACATAGGCTATACATATTTTACATACAGTTGGTCATATATTTAATCTTGCAATCAGCGAGCTATGCTCATACGAAAGCAATTTAGTAAAAGAAAGGCAAAGGTTTAAAGAAAGAAGTGTTGAGTAAAGTATATAATAGGCCTATACTTTTTTTTTTCCAGTTACAGTAAAGATAAAGAAACAAAGATAAACTATCAAAGAAACTTATAAGACAGTATATAAGAGTGTAAAACAAAAACAAAAGCATAATATTCAATTATAATTTCAGAATATCAAAACATAATAATGCAAATAATATAAATAATAAACAAAATGAATATCATTTCAACATTTTTTTTTTTTTTTTTTTTATCATGGAGTATTTTCCATACATTATAAACAATTAAACAAAAATTTAGAACCAGAATGTAATCGCATTCAATGCAATTTTAAGATTATCAAATATATGGAGTAAAGATAAAGCAAAGTGTCATCATCATTTTGAATAAAAATTGAACTTTTTTTTTTTTAAATTTAATATTTTTAATTAATAATAATTAATTAATAATTTAATTTCAGAGGAGATGACATGCAGTAATGGAGGGGTGTGGGTTGTCACCTTGCACAATTTTAAGGTGGGGGGGGGGGGGGGGGGACTTCTTATTTCCAGTAGTACATACACAATTGCAAAATAATATTACATGTGTACCATGTAATACACATTAAAAATATATATTTAGAAAATAGTAGGTTCAATTAAAAATTAATAAAACGCAAAGATTCTCTGCTTTATGTAGTAAATTGGGACTAGAGGGACCAAATATTTTAGTGTGTGAGAGTTAGTTAAAAATAGAAGTAAAAAGAGGAGGTGAGGATACAATATAAAATACAATACACCTAGCGACTCACATTGTCACACTGCGTCAAAGGCACAACATTATAAAACAGCATCAGACTTACTCATAGCCTTAGACTGGTTAGGACTCGGCAGTAAGGCTCGGCAGAGAGCTCTAATTTTCAGCCACTTTCAATACAGAGCAGCTTGATGTAAATTTTATGATGCCCGTGGTAATAATTAGAGCATAAGAAAGTCTACTTGTACTTGGCACTAGCCAGGGACATATTTTCTGTTAATTTTTGTAATTTTTGGTCTACATTAACAAGTTTTAACTATTTTTTTTATTGTGAATAGTTTATTACAGGTGTGTTATGATTGATGTTTGCAGGGTCTGTGCAAGTTTGGCTTCTATGAGGTGTTCAAGGTATTGTACTCTGACTTGCTTGGAGAGGAGAACAGCTACCTGTGGCGTACCTCCGTCTACCTCGCTGCCTCTGCCTCAGCTGAGTTCTTCGCTGATATCGCCCTCAGCCCCATGGAAGCAGTCAAGGTACGTCAATGTTATGTACTCCCACTGCACTAATCAATAATCGTCTTTATTAAAAAATAATAATAATAAGAGAAAAAATAAATCAATTTTTGAAAGAGCGAGGTTTAAGCCTGACTAAACAAACCATGAGGTGGGATTATTGGATGTTACATATCTCAATCTTTCCTGCATCCTTCGTTAATGGCTTACTTGTTAGTTTTATCAATAAGCTTTACAATGATACTAAATTTAACAGCAAAATAATATATATATAATATATATATATATAATATATATATATATATTGTGATTGTAACTATACAATCTTTTATGGGCTATACAGAAGAGAAGCTAATACCCCATGAGGTCACTGGAAAAGACTCTGAGAATCCATACACATTTTGTGTCCAGTCAACCTTGGTTGCAAATTGTTCTTGTGTTATCTAGGGCTCTTATATTTACCTAGTCTACAGCAAGTTTGGTTATAGGTGATGATGAATGGATAGGCAGGAAATATGAGTGAAATGGTGAACCGTCCCGAGATTCTCTCTATTGCGTGATGTAGGGTCACTACTACCTACATCAGGACGATCGGAGACATGCATACACACCTCTCCTAGCGATGACTCATGACACAATAGCACACGCATCAACCTCATATACTTGAGATATTAGAGTTCGAGCATAGCTACTGCAGGATTGAATTAAAATGTTGCAAAAAAAAAAAAAAAAAAAAAAAAAAAAAAAAAAAAAAAAAAACGAAATTTTGCAGTGATACATTAGGATAAAGTAACTTAAAAAATATATATCAAGGGTTCACCATGCTAGAATTAAAATTATGATTTTTTGAAGTTTTAGTCCCATAAAAGCTCATGTTAATTTCAATAATTATTTTCTCTCTTATCTGATGGTGACAGATTCTGAAAATTTTACCATAGGTAGCTGTTACTGTTAACTTTCAAATGTCATCATAAAGTTTTAGATTTTGAGACACAATCCATGTAAATGCAATCCTTAATGCTAAGTGAGAGCCCTACAGAACACCAGTAACATTGATCCTCGTGTGTCTAGGTTCGCATCCAAACACAACCTGGTTTTGTATCGACCCTAAGAGAAGCAGTCCCTCTCATGTACAATAAGGAAGGACTTTCTGGGTTCTACAAGGGACTGGTACCTCTATGGATGAGACAGATTCCTTACACCATGATGAAGTTTGCTTGCTTTGAGAGAACTGTAGAGCTGTTGTACAAGTTAGTATATCATGAAGTAAACAATAGAGGAAACCAGCTGGCTATAGACCCATTGCACATCCTTGCGCCTTGTCGCCACGTTTGTGGTGCCTAATGCATTATCCAGTATAGAGGAAACATCATTTATCCCAATTTTTTACATAAAAGAGTTTATTTCAACTGAACAAATTTTTCTCGTATTATTCAAGCTTATTAAGAGCTAGAAATAAGGCTTTGATTGAGGTTTGAAGCTTCTTTTGCTATTAAAAAAATAAAAATGATGTTTTTCCTATGCTGGCCTGTGTATTCCTGACCAACAAAATGACGGCTGTTAAATATGAGTGAAACCAGTCTATACCAAAGTGACGAGAGTCCCATAGTTTGTTGTTGTTAGCACACGGATAATTAACAACACATTGTATCTCTTGCAGTGCCAATACTGCAAGAGAAAAGTAGTTTGTGTGTACCTTCTACACTCATAACTTAGAGATTTTCTAAGTCTGGAAATATTTTTCTCTTGTGCCATAAAAGAAAAGGATAGAATAACCAGCAAGGGCCTTACCACAGTAGAAGTTCTATGGAGAGGTCGAAGTCTCGCATGGCACAGTGTTTTGTTATAAAAAAAGTACAAGACAAGACACTGCTTAATGATGTGCTTGAGTAATTTTCTTCTTTGATTGATAATGTCAATAATATATGACGAAAGCTCTCAGTTATAAAATGAACTTAAAAAAAAAAGAAAAAAAAATGAACTTTTTTATAACAAAACACTGTGCCATGCGAGACTTTGACCTCTCCATAGAACTTCTACTGTGGTAAGGCCCTTGCTGGTTATTCTATCCTTTTCTTTAATATTGATCCTAACCGCGATGGTTTTTTCCTTAAATTGATCTTGTGCCATAAAGTACAACAAATTATATTAAAATTAGGACTCACAGGATTTGACGTATTTTTACTACATTAATACAAGGTAATACATAACAATAAAAGAAGTATTCATTGCTGCACTTGTCTATCTTTTACTTGACTTCTATCATGTGATGAATGAATTGGTCAAGAAAGCAAGCTTAAGGCGATGAGTAAACATCATGCAAACTAGAGAAGGAACAATGGGTGGGTGAGCACATTTTGGTGTGCTTTGATAGAAGACAATTAAGGCCAAGGCAGCGGTCGTTTCTTATCGCAATTTAGGCTCCGCCCCTGGGATAGCGTCCATAAAGTTAGCACAGTCCAAGCTCTTATCGCTGCGATAAGAAAAGGGATAAGAAGGACCACTGTCCTAGGCTTTAAAATGTGGAGAAGTGCAGCAGGGAACACCTCTTTTATTGTTTTGCATCAACTCTGGTAAATATACATAAAATTCTGTGGGTCCTAATTTTAAATACAACTCGCTGTACCGTCCTCAATATGTTGTTAATTACCTGTGAGCTAGCAAGATTGCAACATCTCTTCACTATGGTAAGACCCAGGGTAGGCTCACTAGACTGTTGTAACGTCACCTGAATCATTTTACCCACATAGTAAACATTGCTGTTAACTATATGTGTGACGTCACACCAGCTAGTGAGCTCCCCCTGGGTAAGGCCAGCGCTGGTTTACTGTATCACTTCCTATATTCAATCACAATTGTTTATTCTATCATAAAACACAACCATGTACAATGCAGTGACACTGATTGTTGTTTGTTTATCTAGGAATGTTGTGCCTAAGCCTCGAGCAGAGTGCACCAAGGGAGAACAGCTGGTGGTGACCTTTGCCGCAGGTTATATTGCCGGTGTCTTCTGTGCTATTGTCTCTCACCCTGCTGATACCGTTGTCTCCAAGTTGAACCAGGACAGTGGCTCCACTGCCGTTGCAGTAGTCAAGAAACTGGGCATGGCTGGTAAGTGTGCCAGAGTAGTCAATGTCCCTTACATGTCTCCCTGTATAAATTTGTAGACAAGCATGATTCAAGCTTTTACACTAGCACAGTGACCAAAACTACTGTTACTAATACTGCTTCACAAAGGTTTGAGGTCTTGTTGTCACCTGAGTGCAAGAATTCTGAGTGCTTATCTCTGTTTACGTCATACATTATATCGCTTCTGACCTTTAGTCAGCCCATAGAGAAACAGTATAGAGAATGCAGCTAAGGCATAATTGATGTCGGTGAAAGTGGGGGAATGTTTACTAGCACCTCAATTACACTGTTGCTAAGTTTCATGTTTATCACTTACTTTCTTCGTAGCCAACTCATTGCATAACAGGAAAACTGGCAAGCATAAGCGGCAATGCTGCCAGTTTTCCTGTTATGCAATGAGTTGGCTACGAAGAAAGTAAGTGATAAACATGAAACTTAGCAACAGTGTAATTGAGGTGATAGTAAACATTCCCCCACTTTCACCGACATCAATTATGCCTTAGCTGCATTCTCTATACTGTTTCTCTCTGGTCAGCCTTATCATAATAGTTCAAATAGCCACCTAACGTATCGCAGTGTTCCCTAGAGAGGGAAATTTAAAATAGTGTGTCTAAAAAATCAGCCGAGAGTTGGAAGACATGTAAGGGAGATTGAGGAAAAGTGTAGCAATTTGTAGGCAACTGCAGATCAAATTTGAAAATAGTAACAATTTTGAGCCAGTAAAGCAATTTTGATTTATTATTAGGTATTATTATTAAATTATTTTTTTAGTGCAATTAGTAAAATTCCATTTGTGCAATTTTTGCTGATTCATATTTTTTTGTTTACATAGCTAAAAGTAGGACAATTGAACATTGGACTTGAAAAAACGATAGACCATGTTTGTTGTTATCAGAACTGGTGATAATACTTGGGAGCTTTTTTACAGTTAATAAAAAATACTTTTAGTCGGGGGGAAAAAATAATAAAAAAAAAAACAAAAAAAAACAAAAACATGCTGACTCAAATTTTTATCCTCTTTTTCAAATACTCATCCCAATTAGCTATATAAATTTTAATTCAACTCAACTTCAATTTAATTTAATTCAACCCAATCTTCTTCAATCCTCATTGTTACAAAGTTGATTTTGTTTTCGTTGCTAACGCTTTGTTCCATTTGCTTAGGATTATGGAAGGGTCTGACTCCTCGTATCATCATGATTGGAACCCTGACTGCACTGCAGTGGTTCATCTATGATGCAGTCAAGGTCACCTTGAGACTGCCACGCCCACCCCCACCAGAGATGCCTGAGAGTCTGAAGAAGAAGTTAGAGGCCGCGCAGTAGAAAACTTAAAGCCTCAACTGAGGCAGGGCACAACGACGACGAAACAAATTTTCTTTGCTTGCCCTGTAAATAAAATAACTACTTCGTTTTGGTCACAACTTTTAAAATAAGAAATTCTTGCCGACATTCCTTCTTAAATCTAAAAAAAAAAAAAAAAAAAACTTCTAGCAATATCTATAATGTAACATGTTGTGCCCAGCAATATTAAAATCAAGGTAGACTTTGTATTTAAACTTATGTGTATACTCAGTATCTTAGGTGTCTAGCAAACAAGGCTTAATAAGGATCGTTTTTCTTCTTATTCCATTGTATATCTTTCTCTGCATTCCAAATTGCATTTCATTCTATATTAGAATTATAATTGTAATGTCTAAAAAAAAAAAAAGCACTTTATGTAATTTGATAGGCTAACTCATATTTTTTATAGTGATCATTGTGTTTTTAAAAACTGAAATGTTACTTGACACCTATTCTTCATTTTATGTAAACTGTCTAGTTACATATTAAATTATACAATAAAAAAGTTAAACCATATTTAAGATTGATTTTTATTACAGGAGTTGTTGCTTCCAATTGCATGAGTTTTATGTTTTTGACTTTGTAAGTGATGAAAGTTGACATTTGGGATTGGGACCATTTCAGTTTACCATTATCTCGCCTATTTCTTGCTTTCACAATGGGACTTACTGGTGAAGTGCGCTAGGCAATCACAGGAAGGGTTCCATCCTATCCCTTAGCTAGTCCATTTTTTTTTAATTAGGCCTAGGAGACCCTCACAATAAGTATTTGTTTTAAGACACAACATTGAGGGCTAGCCGCTAGGTGGTGTTTTGGTACTTCTGCAGTCTCCTCGGGTTCAATTTTGGCACATGTGCAATCTCCGTCACACCTATCAATGACACACCTGTACAAAGATAACAATACAAAGATCTGTATAAAGATGTTTCAAAAGAGGAGAATGCGGATGTGTCAAAATTGCATACACGGATCGAGATTGCATGCATTTGTACTGAATTGCCACGAAGCCTTCAATGTGTTATAAACAAAAAATCTAGCAGGTAACCCTCATAAAAAAATATTAAGTTAAATATATGGACTACCTACCTAGGCAGGCTATACAAAAGATAAAGAAGACAAAATACAATAATATGGGGTTTGTATACTATATTTTACTTTACTATATCGTGGGATTTAACCTGGATTTAACTTACATAATATAAGACATTACATATTAGATTACTAATTTCTTCTCTTGCTTGCACT
Organism: Ecdyonurus torrentis; assembly: GCA_949318235.1. Classification (NCBI taxonomy): domain Eukaryota; kingdom Metazoa; phylum Arthropoda; class Insecta; order Ephemeroptera; family Heptageniidae; genus Ecdyonurus; species Ecdyonurus torrentis. The sequence goes on from OX439130.1 coordinate 3,293,893, forward strand.
TTTTTAATACCATAAGATGATCAATATTTATACCTTACATTTGTTATGAATAAAAAGTTATTGGTTTTGCACGCATTATTGTCAATCGGTTATCGATTTTTATCATTTTTCTCAAGTTTTTGCGTCAGCAAATTTTGAAGTTGGCGCCATAAACAGTTGAAAGTGCAAAATATCCAGATGATGTTTTGAAAAGTGTACACGTCTTCGTGTCAATATTTTCCTCATTTTAATCATTGTTTGTACGTATTAATTAATAAATTGGATACAAATAACAAAATATGACAAGTTTAAAAGAAAAGCAGATAGGTGAGTGTCAATTATTTTGTGCGTGGAATGAAAATATTTGATGTCTAATATTGTTAATGTCAGAACGCCCATTTTCCTATATTGTCCTATATTTTTATAGGCTACCTATTTCATTATTTAATGCATAAATTGTTATTTTTCAGCTTCTTTGAAGCAGATGCTAAACCTGAACCAGGCTATGTCTAAGTCAATGGTAGCTGAACCGACATGGAAGGTTTTAATTTATGACAGATTTGGACAAGATATAATTTCACCACTTGTGTCTGTACGAGACCTCAGAGAGCTCGGAGTTACGCTGCATGTGTAAGTTTGACATCTTACTTAGTCTTGACCTGCAACCTTGTGGCTCAGTGCCTGTATGTCCTGTGTTCAATGGCTTTTATGCAGCCATAATAAGGGTTGGTGTCGGACAGTGCTTCTCAGCTCGGAGCACTCGCTGCCACTAGGCTTGTTTGTAAACTTGTTACCTTGCCCCCCAAAAATATGCACTCCCTCCCATTCATAAAGCAATTGGCGATCTTCATTTTTTCAAGATCCAGATAAAAAAAAAAGTTTAGGAACAAGCTTGTGTTGCAGGCAGGCCAGGTAAAACTCATATGTCGGCTATGAGCAACCAATCACATCCACTGTGACAGGGGACACAGTGCATTGTCCTTTTTGTCATTGTGCGACTGTCTTTGAAAAAAATACTACAGTGCGAATCACAGTAGGTTATCTCCTATATTGAGAATGTCAGATCAATGCGCGTTACATTTGCGACTGGGTGAAGACTGCAGAACTAGACGCGTAGTAACGTTACTTCAAATGACGGCTTTTAGTTCTGCAGTCTTCACCCAGTCGCAATTATGGCGTGCATTTGATCTGACATTCTCTTTATAGGAGATAATCTACTGTATAGCTACTGTGAGTGTGAATAGAACAGAAATTTAAATAGTATGCTAACTCCTAATACAGTATGTATAATAATCTAATATTATATGATTTGTATGCGTTAAATAGTAACATGTTTAAACTTGATAAAACAAAATCAATTGTCACCAGTACAAAGCATTCAAACGTATGTACACTGACGGCCCTTATAAATTTAACATCAAAGGCGATGCCGCTTTTAAAGGAAAAGGGTAGAAATGCGTAGACAGGTAAGAGCAGCGTTGCCACCTGCTCTTTTCTCTCATTTGCGGAGTGAGAAAATGATTGACATCTCACTTCATTATTTTTACTCTTTCTTTATATTCGAGCATACATATTATTTGTAAGAGACACAAAATATTTTGCTATTGTGTCTTAAAAGCTTTTTTCATTCAAGTTTTGTTATACTGTTTTTATGCTCGAATATAAAGAGTAAAAATAATGAAGTGAGATGTCAATCACTTTCTCACTTAGCAAAAGCAAGAAAAGAGCAGGTGGCAACGCTGCTCTTACCTGTCTACACATTTCTACCCTTTTCCTTTAAAAGCGGCATCGCCTTTGATGTTAAATTTATAAGGGCTGTCAGTGTACATACCCCCAGTAGTGCAGATATTACTGGCCCAATGTCCATGATAAATGTTGCAGGCAGTTACACTCGGACAGAGACCCGATTCCCGATGTACCAGCAGTTTACTTCTGTATGCCAACAGAGGAGAACTTGGGCAGAATTGGTCAAGATTTACAAAATGGACTGTACGATGCTTATCACCTGAACTTTATATCTCCAATCTCCAGGCAGAGGCTGGAAGATTTAGCTGCGGCAGCCTTGCATGCAAACTGTGTCTCCAGGATCCAGAAGGTTAGTCACTGACTATTGTACAGTAATTAATACTTAGCTTTGTGGACCTGCTCACAATGGTTCACAGAACTCTTACGTGATGATAACAGTCAATGTTACTTGGATTGTTACGTGAAAGTTGTTACGAGTCATTGTGAACAGACCATAACAGTCGAACCACTTAAAGTTGAACATTAGGCACCGTGACTATCAGACTAAATGTCGTCAGAGCAGAGCATTTTTTTTTTTTTTTTTTTTTTTTTTTTTTTTTTTTGCACAAGTAGGGTAATGTTGGCCAAATTTTCAAAAAAATGTAAATTCTCATTGAAATGTGTAACAAAAACTAAAGTAAAGCTTGATTTTTGAACCATATTTTAGGGTTCGTTTAACTTTTTTATAAGCTTTAGTTCACGAGTAAATACAAAAAACAAAAACAAAAAATAAATAAATAAATAAATGCGTAAGTCAAATGAAAAAAAAAAAAGTAATAATAATAAAAAATAAAAATAAAAATGAAATTCGCCTCATGTTAATTTCCATACGTACTATTTTTCTCCTTTATTTGATGGTCACAGATGCTGAAACATTTATTAAAGGTACATTAGTTGTTAGCATTGACTTTCAATGTCATCAAATGGAGTCAACTTTTCAACATTAAACCTTCTAACTAGAGCCCTCTATCATGCCACTAGAACTACGTATAGTATTTTAATATTTCCTATGTTTGTTATTTTGTGCAGGTTTACGACCAGTACCTCAATTTTATCTCCTTGGAAGACGACATGTTCATTCTGAAACATCAAAACAGCGATGCTATTTCATATTATGGTAAGCACGTAACTTTATATCAAATGTAAGGATTTTTTATTTATTCCCAAGTAAATCATAGGTATAAATTACATGAAGGAATTTAGTAAATTTTCGAATAATTGACTAATTAAAAAAAAAAAGGGGGGGGGGAGGAAAAAAAAAGAAAGAAAAAAAAAAAAAAAAGGAGAGTGTGCTTTAAGCTGACAATAATAATCTCTCAATTTTTCCATTGCTATTTTTTAAATTCACTCCCATTCCCTTACCTTTCTTAACATATTTTTGAGGAGTAAATTGCGTATATCGATTGTGTGCGAGCAAAATGTGTAAGTCGTTTTTTGTCACGTTAAGCAATATGTGTATCTCGTATTTTGTCACGCGCAGCAATATGTGTAAGTCGAGCACCATCTCCATTACGTTCGGGAATGACTTACACATTTTGCTTAGCGTGACAAAAAACGACTTACACATATTGTTCGCAACAACATCAATATCTTTCCACATAAAATTTCACAAGGAGAATAACTAAATCAGTCTTTATATTTCATTTAAATGTCACCAAAAAAAATTATTTTTGTGATACCAAATTTTGTATGTATTGGCTTTGCTTTTTTTGATCTCCTGTTGAATGTTTGTATTGTAATTGCTCAGTAAAATCTTTATTTTTATTATTGTTAACAAATGCAAAAGTATAGGATAAATATTTGACATTGACATGTATGATTGACAGCTATCAACAGAGGTGATGTCAAGGACACAGAAATGGAGAGCATCATGGATAGCATTGTCGACAGCCTGTTCTCAGTATTTGCCACCCTTGGTGAGTTACATCTAACTACTGTGGAAATATAGATTGGTATATTATGTAATATAGTTTACCATTTCAATATAGTGCTTGATTTTCAAATAAGAATAACATTGAGAATTTAGTGCCAGTTTTTGAATAGTAAAATACTGTATTGACTGATGAAGCAACAACTGTTTTGAAGCCAACTATAAACAATTTCGCTCATCCACTCCTGTTTCGACTTACTGCGCATTAAAGCATACTATATTTACGGCTTCTCCTACAAGCAAGATTGACCAATTTTTTTTCCATTATTATAAAAAATCCGTTAAAAACCTCAAAATTACATGTGTTGTTATCGATAAAGGTTCCTAAAAAACCTTTTCGTTGTTGATCCGTTGTTAAGATTTTTGCTTATGGGTCGATCTTGCTTGTAGTACAAACGACCGTTAATATAGTTGGCTTTACTGCGCATAGGTAGTAAGTAGAAACGGAAGCGGATCGTTAATTTAACCAAAAACTACCATTTGAATTGGTCAATGATGCAAACTAAAACTCTGGCTTTAGTCAGGGTAGTTATTAGAAATAACCCAATTAATTAATTTTATTCATTAAACACACAACATAACATACATACATATCATGACGCTATAAATCCCTTTCAGGGTAAGCCAACAACACAGATGTTTTATCCTGACCCAGTGATAGACCTCCACAACTTCCTATCCTGACATACTTCACTTGCTTCCGCCAGTCTCATACCTTGTTACATTTCCTTTTGCATTTCATACTGCAGCGTACATTCTTATTTTTCAAACATCTTCCAACCACCTCAGACTATGATGTTTTAGGCAAGCTGCCTCTATCTCTCCTTCCATCCACTCTACTATGAAATACCTGTTTTGCTATTTTCTTTCATCAGCCATTCTCTCAACATGACCAAACCACCGTAACACACTGCTCTCGTACTTCTCAGTCACAGTTTCTTTTACTCCTATAAACATATAACATATAAATTTACAAAATTATAATAATTTTAAATACTATGAAATTAAACTCAATAAGTTTGAATTATTTGATTTGGGTCAAGTGTAAGAGAGGGCCAAACACTTGACAGGCCTGTATCTCGCTCTTCCTATTGCACTGCTATTGTCATTTCATTATTTAGTTATGTGCAGGGTAAGTTAATGATGATTTTGTGACGTCACAGGTACCGTGCCCATCATCAGCTCTTCCTATTGCACTGCTATTGTCATTTCATTATTTAATTATGTGCAGGGTAAGTTAATAATGATTTTGTGACGTCACAGGTACCGTGCCCATCATCAGGTGTCCTCGAGGCAATGCTGCTGAGATGGTTGCAGAAAAATTAGATAAGAAACTGAGAGAGAACCTGAGAGATACTCGTAACAGTTTGTTCATCATGGATGCTGCGCAAGCTTCTCATCACAGGTAACATTTTGTCTGAGGGAGGGAGGGAGGGAGGGAGGGAGGGAGGGAGGGAGGGAGGGAGGGAGGGAGGGAGGGAGGGAGGGAGGGAGGGAGGGAGGGAGGGAGGGAGGGAGGGAGGGAGGGAGGGAGGGAGGGAGGGAGGGAGGGAGGGAGGGAGGGAGGGAGGGAGGGAGGGAGGGAGGGAGGGAGGGAGGGAGGGAGGGAGGGAGGGAGGGAGGGAGGGAGGGAGGGAGGGAGGGAGGGAGGGAGGGAGGGAGGGAGGGAGGGAGGGAGGGAGGGAGGGGAGAGATTCTCGTTCATCATGGATGCTACTCAAGCTTCTCATCACAGGTAACGTTTTGTCTTGAGTTTGTCTTGAAGATAATTGTAATTGTTTGCTCTAGTTGTAGACAAATAAGAGAGAGAGAGAGAGAGAGAGAATATTATTTATTTTTCCTAAAGAATTTTTTAAGACTATAAAAAAAATGGCATGCAAGTTGTCTATTAGAGAGACTGGTAACTTTTCTCTTGCAGTGTGTACTGCAAGCTGTCCAATTAGTCCAATATGCTGTTTTTTATCTCTTTGCTAGCAAGCATGTGACATTAAAATTTGATAGGGAGAAACCAAATGAGAGTTGGCGCCAGGCAGCAGCGTCAACTGAAAATCTCAAATAGCGATAGAGGTTTTAAAAATATATATATATATATATATTTGAAAAATATATATATATCATATGGCATGATATATATATATTTTTCAAATATATATATTTTTTAAAAACCACTATCGCCATTTGAGATTTTCAGTTGACGCTGCTGCCTGGCGCCAACTCTCATTTGGTTTCTCCCTATCAAATTTTAACGTCACATATTTGTCCATACCGCGATGGTACCTTTCCTTTTCCTAAATACAACTTTGCTAGCAAGAACAAACTATAGGATATATTGTCTCTATCATGACAAAATGTTTCAAGAGAATTCATCACGAGTGCGCCAAATGTTCCATCTGACACTGTAAACCCTGTAGTTGGAACGTTTGACGTGCTAGTTTTTTCACTTGATACATTTTGATGTGATAGAAACAATATCTCTCTTCACTGTGGTATCACCAGTACTGGTTTACTAAAAAATTGACTTTAAATGTACTGAAATTAAAATTGTACTAAACCATAAGTTTCTGGTACATACTTAACATTGAAATTGACTGACTTAATTTTCAACAGCTAACCAGGTATTGTATACTGTAAATAATGTTTTTGTTCAGTTTCCAACGTCCACTGCTGGTGGTGCTGGACAGAGGGGTGGACATGGCGACGCCTCTACATCACACATGGACATACCAGGCTCTGGCACACGATGTGCTGGACCTGGCTCTCAACAGAGTCGTAGTGGAGGAGAATGCAGGACGTTCTCCCAGTGGAGGCACCAAAGTCAAGACAAGAGCGTGTGACCTGGACGCACAAGACAAGTTCTGGGTCAGCCACAAAGGAAGGTAAGAACCAACTTGAAAGAATATTTCATAGCAGAGTGGATGGAAGTTTTTACATTCTTTGATACACTAGTGTAGTTTAATCATTGGTTTTAAAGTGTTTGTTTTTACTTTCAGTCCCTTCCCTACAGTAGTCGAAGCAATTCAAGAGGAGTTAGAACAGTACAAGAGCTCCGAGGAAGAAGTAAAAAAACTTAAGGCTTCCATGGTAAGTTAGTCTTGTGTAATGTAAGTAGATGACTATGTAATCTAGAGAGCATTCCCGCTGAAAAGTACTGGTCAGCTGCAGACGTGTATTTAGGGTCAAAATTGTATTGATCAAATGGGCAACAAAATATAACTTCAAGGATAAAATAACATTAAAGGCAACAGAAAATTGTTAACAAAGACATTCTCTTTGGATTATGTATCTATAAGTTGGTTTCATTCATGTTAAAGTCGACGCCATAAGTGAGCACTAAATAACATTGGACAGTGTAGGAAAATGGCACATTTTGCCAGTCTAAAAATACTTTGCAATATTTTTGGGAGCATTGATGTTGTTAAAAGGTTGAATTTGTTTTTCAAGTATGCAAGAAAAATAATAATTACAAAAAAAAAAAAAAAACTAATTTTCCAAATAAAATAGCCAAAAACTAGGTTTGTCCTATGCTGAGCAATGTTATTTATTGCTCAAGAAGAGCATTCAGAATGACGTCATGCGCACACACCCAGTCTTGTGTATGCTAGGGTTAGCAGTGGCCTAGTTTTGGTTGCACTGGAGTTACATCATGGCTGCAAGTCATACATTAGCTACTGTCATTTGGAGAGAGTTAGATTAGAAAGAACATTAATTATCAAAGGCGTAGAACACCTTGAACATAAAACGTGTCTAATATCTTAACATACCTGAATATCAACGTTGATTTGGCCAGAGTCATTGATTTCTAATTTATTTTACATTCACAAACCTGGAGCTGTCATTTTAGGAATGGAAAATAAATTGTAAATCAATGACTCAGGTCAAATCAACATTGATATTTAGACATGTTAGGACATTAAACATGGTTTTTGTTCAAGGTGTTTTACACCTTCAAGCTTTTTAATTAATCTAAAATTGAACAACTACAAATATGAAGTCACATAGGTGAATCTTGTTAAACAGACACAAAAATATGTTTTATTGGTAAAATTCCCCATTCTTGTGACGTTAAAATTGGATAGGGAGAAACCAAACGAGAGTTGGCGCCAGGCAGCAGCGTCAACTGAAAATCTCAAATGGCGATAGTGGATTAAAAACGGCTTGAGACAATATATGGCATGATATATATATATTTTTCAAATATATATTTTTTAATCCACTATCGCCATTTGAGATTTTCAGTTGACGCTGCTGCCTGGCGCCAACTCTCATTTGGTTTCTCCCTATCCAATTTTAACGTCACATGTTTGTCCTTACCGCGATGGTACCTTTCCTTATCCTAAATAAAATTCCCCATTCTTCCCATTATTTGATCATATATTTAGAACCGTTGCTGTAATCGACAACAATAAAGTTTTCTGTGTGGTTGTCCCTAGGGTTTGGATGGTGAGAGTGATGCCGCCCTGGGCTTGGTCTCTGACAACACTGCACGTCTAACCTCTGCAGTCAACTCCTTACCTCAGCTCTTGGATAAGAAGAGACTTATTGATATGCACACGACCATCGCTACAGGTTTGTACTGTCTTCTCAACTACACATTTAGTTGGCATTTGTATGCTTTTTTTTTATTTTTTATTTATTTTTTGTTTTTTTTTTCTATGTTTTTTTTTTTTTTTTTTTTTTTTTTTTACCCCCTTTGCATATGACATTTATTTATGTACCGTAGGTGATGAAAATACTTAAAATAATTGAAGACCAAAGCAACCTGGGTCTTGTACTTTAAACAAACAATTCAATCACCTATCATGTCCCTCAGCCCTTTTGTACCCTCACAAACTGACGGCTTTACATAAATAAATAAATAAATAATCATCTTTCTTTAAAAATAAAAAAGCATAGAAGAAAAAAAATGCAGTTTTGAAAGGTCGAGGTTTAAGCCTGACAAAATGTGTGGTCCACTCTTACACCTAACCACAACAGAAAACATCAGTGAAAATTTTGATTATATAAAAAAATTATAATAATATGAAAGTAATAATGTGAAGAAAGAAAAATATTTATATTACTGTTATTAAAGTAAAAAAAAAAAAAAAAAAAAAAAAAGCTTTCTGGTATAGGTGGCAATTAGTGGGGGGGGGGGGGATACTGGAGAAGGAAAAAAATAGAAATTGTAAATTAGTTTGTATACTTTAATTGTAAAGTAGCCCAGTTTGTAAGGCTACATAAAGGTAATGAGATATTTATGTGTGTATGCATAAAGGCCCCATCTTTTTATATATATATATATATATATATATATATATATATATATATATATATATATATATATATATATATATATATATATATATATCGATCTTGTTGCGGAAAAAAGGCCTATCTCGTTTTTTGTTAGTGGAAGCAAAAGGCCTATCTCTTATTTTGTCAGTGGAAGCAAAAGGCCTATCTCTTATTTTGTCAGTGGAAGCAAAAGGCCTATCTTGTTCCCGAACGTTATGTAGATGGCGCTCGAGATAGACTTTTTGCTTCCACTGACAAAATACGAGATAGGTATTTTGCTTCCACTGACAAAACAAGAGATAGGCCTTTTGCTTCCACTAACAAAAAACGAGATAGGCCTTTTTTTTCGCAACAAGATCGATATATATTTAGTTCTAGCTACGACCAGTACTCTGAGTTACACAATTTGTTCTAAACAAAAAGTAGATTAAGAAACAAAACTAATAAACTTGCAGGCCTAGCCAATCTTTCTACATCAAAGTCCGGTCTACTATTTCCCCACAAAATTTGTTCTAAATAAAAAAGTTTATTTTGTGATTATATGTGTGTTAAATTATATGTTACTTTGTGTGTAGCCATTCTGAACCACATCAAAGCCAGAAAATTGGACTCTTTCTTTGAGATTGAAGAGCGTGTGATGAGCAAGGCTGCACTTGAGCGAGGTGTGATGGACGTGCTGACTGACTGTGAGGGAGCCTCGCCTGAGGACAAAATGAGGCTCTTCCTCATCTTCTACATCTGCTCACCTTCCATGACAGAGGTAAACACTGAAGCAAGTCAGGCCATCAAATGTTGTAAATGTCAAGTGAGGATGATATAAAAGAAAAGGAAATAGTGACCATAGTGAAGATAGTTACTGACCATAGTGAAGAGACAAAATCTTGCTAGCAAAGAAATAAACAAAAACTAACCCGTATTGTACAGCTTTCAGCACTAAACTACAAGAGAAAATGGTGTATGTATTGAGCCTTCAGTCCTAACAAACTCAAATCATTCGTAGTCGTTAGTCAAAATCTGCTTTTTTTTTTTTGTTTTTTTTTTTGTTTTTTGTTTTTTTTTTTTTTTTGTTTTTTTTTTTTTTTTCCTGTATGCTAACAAAATTTTCTTCAAACTATGAGACTTCTCTGCACTATTAAGGTCCTTGCTGGTTTCCTCAGTCTCTTTCTTTTATACCATCAAATTCACCAAGATAGTTTATTTTCCTTAATTTTGCATTCCTATAGGCCTATTTAAAAAAAAAAATTAAAAAAAAAAAACTTCAAAAAAAATGTATGGTAAAAAAAAGTTGATATTGTTGTTGTTTTTATTGTGTTAACAGTATTATTATTGACACATTATTATTGTCTACTTTGTCATTACAATTGCCAGAAACTCACATAGTTATGATAATATTGACAGGCTGAATTTGACCGTTACGCTGCGATGTTACAATCAGCTGGATGTGACCTGCAGCCTCTGAGCTACATCAAGCGCTGGAAGTAAGTACTGACGTACAGTGGTACCTCTGTGAGGCTGAGGACTGACTCAGGGTACTGTACGTACAGTGGTACCTCTGTGAGGCTGAGGACTGACTGACCGTATGTTGCAGGGCTTACACCAAGATGGCAGACCGAAGCAGTAGTCAGTACGTGGGAGGTGGTACTAAAACTGTCTCCATGTTCTCCAAGCTGGTGTCACAGGGGTCAGCCTTTGTCATGGAGGGGGTCAAGAATCTGGTGGTCAAGAAACATGTGAGTTATTAAACTTACTCAAGATTTTTTTTTTTTTTTTTTTTTTGTATTTAACTCAGAAAATGCAAATGCAAAAATAGGTTATGATGTAAATAATTAATAAGGAAATAAACTTTTCTGTGTGATTGTATTATCATGTAACCTCTCAATTTAACCCAACTTAAAATCTCCCAGGTAAAGATCTTGATGGCTCAGTTAATCAGTTAAAAACCGCTTTTTTTTAAAGCCCGCGGTGTGGTGGGTTTTATTGGGTTTTATTAAAAAAACTTTTTTGTAGGTTTTACTTTTTTTTTTTTTTTTTTTTTTAAGCCAAATAAAACCCACTATATGTGGGGTTTTGTAAAAACAGGCATGTAAAAGCATTTTTTAAAGCGTTGATAAAAAAGCAATTATAATTTTTTTTTTCAAATATTTTTGCCATTTATATGTTGTATAAAATTAAAAGTAAACATGAACTTTTTATATTGAGACCATCATAATTGTTGCACTCCAAAAAATAAATAAATAAAATTTAAAAAATGCGGTAAACTTTATAAATAAAATAAAATTTAAAGCAATGAAGTGGTGAAAGAAAAAAATTAAGATGTTTCAAATTATATTTTAAGCTTTATATTTTCTTCAGAAATAGCATTTTTTTTTTAAGTGTTTTTTGTTAGTGTTTTTTTTTTTTTGGGGGGGGGGGGGGGTGGGGGGTGGGGGGGCTTGGCGAAATTCCGAAACCTTGCAGTTAATGCAAATATTTACATTGATTATGTACCTGTGTATTAACTGTGCTATCAAGATCTTCACCTAGCCACGGACTTCATCGTGGCAAGGTGCTTGTTGGTTTTTGTATTCCTTCCTGTGATAAATTTGAAAGGAAATGCTAGGAAAAACCAGCAAGGGCTTTACCATAGTAAAGATAGTCCAATAGTGACATGAAAATTTTGCCATGTCTTCCTTTGATCAGGGTTCAGATTAAACCCAGTTTTTTTAATAAAACCGGGTTTTTTAGCCCATTTTTGTTAATAAAACCCGGTTTTTTAAGTAAAAAAAAAAAAAAAAACGTTTTTTTTTTTTCCCCTAATTTTTACAATAATAACATAAAAATAATAAAATAATAAACTCGCATATTTTTTAGTCATTTGAAAAAACAACAACAAAACACGTCAAATATCAATTTTATAGAGGTTATTTATTCATAGAAATTAAAGTAGTACAAGTAAATTAAGAATTTCGACTGTTATTAATAGGGTATAGTATTTTTGCTTTTTTTTTTTTTTTTTTTTTTTTTTTTTTTTTTTTTTTTTTTTTTTTTTTTTTTTTTTTTTTTTTTTTAAACGGGTTTTTTAAAAATCTTATTGCCAGGTGGTTTTTTATAATAAAAAAAACGCCTGGCAAAAATCCAGGTTTAAAAACCCGGTCGAACCCTGCCTTTGATACTAGGTATATTCCAACTGACTTCCTAAGCAGTTAGCATTAGATCCCAAGCAAAGTATTGACCCGTACGTACGTATTGCCTATGTCACAGAACTTACCCGTGACTCGTATTGTGGATGAGCTGATGGAGCTGAGAGGCTCCCAGTACACAGAAGATTTCAGACATCTGGACCCCAAGCAGCTCAGGCCTGGTGATGCAGCTCAACCTAGAAGTAGAGCCCCCTTCCAGGAGGCCATCGTGTTTGTGGTGGGAGGAGGCAACTATATTGAGTACCAGAACCTCGTGGACTATACTAGGGTCAGTTATCATACATTTAATTTTTATTTTATTCAATAAACACTCATGGTGTACAACATAACATAACTTTACAAAATAAGAGTATTAAATTAAATACATTAAACATTATTCTTGATCCTATGCCGTTAGACTAATGTTACGATTAGTACATTTCAGTATTTCACATTGGTCCTTGGTCCTAGATTTACATTAGGTCTTTGCCACCAAAACCTGCATCTCGGGTGCTAAACCAATCAGAGAGCGTGTTATAAACCTACTAGCCAATCACAGTTGACTTTACACAGTTAATTACACTGTATCTGCTCGAACTAGTTTGGGAGAATTGTACATCATTCTAACTTTACTTAAATTTTTGTCATAAAGTTAAAAAAAAAAAAAAAAAAAAAATGGATTGTTTAGTTTATTAAAGAATTTTAACTTTAAAATAGAGAAAGGTAAAAGACATGATCACAGCTCTTCTTATTATTAAATGAATAAGCTAAAAGTAAACAAAAGGGTCAAGTAGAGATGTCCTGTATTTCAGTTAGAAGTCTTGCTATCTCAGAAATTGCTGAGTTACTCCATCCTCTTGTTTATATATTATACTCAACTATGATGGTTACTTTTCTTTGTAATTTGTCCCTCATAAAATATTTTATTGCCCTCCATCCTCGTCTTTTCTCTCTCTCTCTCTCTCTCTCTCTCTCTCTCTCTCTCTCTCTCTCTCTCTCTCTCTCTCTCTCCCCTTCAGAAATCCAGTTACTGTATTATTACTGATATTCATATTTTTACATATCCATATGTTTGTGTTTGTTTCATGCCAATGTTAGAGAGGGCCTACTTTCCTTATGATCCTATATTACATAGTCTGTCGCATGGATATATAAACAGGATAGGAAGCTATTGTTAAAAAAAAAACGATCCCTTAATGATGTAATGATAAAGAAAAGGATAGAAAAACCAGCAAGGGCCTTACCACAGTAGAAGTTCTATGGAGAGGTCGAGGTCTTGCATGGCACAGTATAATGTTATAAAAGTTTCTTTATAACTTGAGAGCTTTCGTCATATGATAATGACATTATCAATCAAAAGAGAAAATTACTTGAGCACATCACTGTACAAGACAAGACACTGCTCAGTGATGTGCTCAAGTAATTTTCTCTTTTGATTGATAATGTCATTATCATATGACGAAAGCTCTCAAGTTATAAAGAAACTTTTATAACATTATACTGTGCCATGCAAGACCTCGACCTCTCCATAGAACTTCTACTGTGGTAAGGCCCTTGCTGGTTTTTCTATCCTTTTCTTTATCATTGATCCTAACCGCGATGGTTTTTTCCTTAAATTGACCTTAATGATGTAATTCAAATTTCCGCCGCAAAAATGCAAGAATACAAAATTACGTATAAAAGTGGCGCTGTAGTCTATGTGTGAATTTTAAAATTCACACGCAGACTACAGCGCCACTTACATTTTACATGTTGATTGTTGCGGTGAAAATTTGAACTACATCAACAAGGGTTCGTTTTTAGTATAGGGCAATAACACAGGAGCTCACGACCCTGGTCTGTCGTGACTGCCTTTGTCACTGCTAATTCCAAAGTCTTAATTCATTAACTTTGATCCTGTAATCATGGTACATACAAAATATATCAGCTCAGGTTATAATGACGTGAGAATAAGTCTGATAAGTTCTTTACGTCCTCTGTAAGACTTACAGAGATAACTGTGTAACTCAGTTAGTCAATTGTATGTTTCAGAGCAAGGCTGGCCAGGGAGGCAAGCGTGTTATATATGGAGCGACAGCCCTCAACAGTGCTAAGCAGTTCCTAAAGCAGGTACGTCAAACATACGTCATTTGTAATTCAATATGGCTTACTTTGATCAGACAATTTATGTATGTAAATTAGTATGTTAGTATATGTTACTAATCAATAGGATAGAAATAGTACGAGAGAAACTAGAGCACTTTGTATTGAAAAGTAATGCAGAGCGAAATTCTCTAATTTTGATAGAATAATGGGAATGGGATTCAAATTAATTCACTAGTATTGTTACTAGGACGTTTTTTAATGAAAGAAATTAAAAGGATGGGTTTTCTGTGCAAAAATTAGCCATACGTACCACAAATATCGTCACGACCCAACTCTCGCGATCTGGCTGGACGCGTTTCGTCCATATCCGTTCCGAATTTTGTGCATTAATAAATCAATGCATAAAAAACATTGCGGGTCTCGGGACTCTTCAGCAGCCCACAGTAGTACAATATGCTCACCCATACCAAGCATCACCGCTATGGTACGTGTGGTTCATACTGCTCTCTGTGCGATAGTGAGAGACGGGGCAGCAACGCCTGTTGAGCGGTGACCGCCCGCCCCCCTCTCCACATTCCCCAATATGAAGAAGCAAGCGGTCGGCCACCACCCTGCACGTCGTCACCTGCCGTGATACATACTTGTGTACATGGCAATTTTTGCACAGAGGGGAGGAAAAAGTAAAAGACGACAGAGGTTAGAGATAGAAATATAAAATGCAACCAAATGTTGCATTTTTTGTATGCACTTACGTAGCTTTCGCTCTGGCATATAACTCGAATAGAATGTGAAAAATATTATTTACAAAGGAAAAAAATCGGAACATATTAGTATATGTTAGTTAGTAAATTAGTAACATACATGGTGTAATTATTAGAGAGCGCAAAAATAGTTTTTCGACTATTGTCATTATGTCGACTATTGTTAGTTTTATTTCATATCTCCACCGATCTCAACAAATGGGGCATTTTATTTTAAACCACTAAAAAAATCGACTATTTGTTAACTATTTTACACTTTTTTTTACGCTTTAAAGGAAATATTTTGTAAAAACATATTAAATTGTTTGAAATTTGATTTTTTTTTTTTTTTTTTATTAAAATATATTATACTTCAAAAAATATCATAATATTGATTCAATAAATTTTAATTTTTATCTGTTAAAAATTGAATAGGATAGAAATAGTACGAGAGAAACTAGAGCACTTTGTATTGAAAAGTAATGCAGAGCGAAATTCTCTAATTTTGATAGAATAATGGGAATGGGATTCAAATTAATTCACTAGTATTGTAACTAGGACGTTTTTTAATGAAAGAAATTAAAAGGATGGGTATTCTGTGCGAAAACTAGCCATACATACCAAATATCGTCACGTAAACTATCTCTCAATCTGGCTGGACGCGTTTCGACCTATCCGTTCCGAATATTGTATATTAATAAAATTAATATACAATAAAACATCGCGGGTCTCAGGTTCTCTTCAGCAGCCCATGGTAGTACAATATGCTCACCTATACCGAGCATCACCGCTTGGTACGTGTGGTTCATATCGCACGCCATGTGAAAATGAGATTTAGTCAGAGCGCTTGCTGAGCAGTGTCCGCCGCACCCCCCTCCCCACATTCCCCAATGCAGAGAAGGAAGCAGCCGCGACCACTACCCCGCAAGACGACACCTGTTTCGTGATACATACTTGTATGTTTGGCGAGTCTTGCACAGAGAGGAGAGGAAAAAGTAAAAGATGATAGAGGTTAGAGATAGAAATAAAATGCAACCAAATGTTGCATTTTTTTGTATGCACTTACGTAGCTTTCGCTCTGGCATATAACTCGAATAGAATGTGAAAAATATTATTTACAAAGGAAAAAAAATCGACATTGCGATAAATATAAATATATGAAAAAACCATCGCGGTTAATGCTACTAATCAATAGGATAGAAATAGTACGAGAGAAACTAGAGCACTTTGTATTGAAAAGTAATGCAGAGCGAAATTCTCTAATTTTGATAGAATAATGGGAATGGGATTCAAATTAATTCACTAGTATTGTAACTAGGACGTTTTTTAATGAAAGAAATTAAAAGGATGGGTATTCTGTGCGAAAACTAGCCATACATACCAAATATCGTCACGTAAACTATCTCTCAATCTGGCTGGACGCGTTTCGACCTATCCGTTCCGAATATTGTATATTAATAAAATTAATATACAATAAAACATCGCGGGTCTCAGGTTCTCTTCAGCAGCCCATGGTAGTACAATATGCTCACCTATACCGAGCATCACCGCTTGGTACGTGTGGTTCATATCGCACGCCATGTGAAAATGAGATTTAGTCAGAGCGCTTGCTGAGCAGTGTCCGCCGCACCCCCCTCCCCACATTCCCCAATGCAGAGAAGGAAGCAGCCGCGACCACTACCCCGCAAGACGACACCTGTTTCGTGTCGTCTTGCGGGGTAGTGGTCGCGGCTGCTTCCTTCTCTGCATTGGGGAATGTGGGGAGGGGGGTGCGGCGGACACTGCTCAGCAAGCGCTCTGACTAAATCTCATTTTCACATGGCGTGCGATATGAACCACACGTACCAAGCGGTGATGCTCGGTATAGGTGAGCATATTGTACTACCATGGGCTGCTGAAGAGAACCTGAGACCCGCGATGTTTTATTGTATATTAATTTTATTAATATACAATATTCGGAACGGATAGGTCGAAACGCGTCCAGCCAGATTGAGAGATAGTTTACGTGACGATATTTGGTATGTATGGCTAGTTTTCGCACAGAATACCCATCCTTTTAATTTCTTTCATTAAAAAACGTCCTAGTTACAATACTAGTGAATTAATTTGAATCCCATTCCCATTATTCTATCAAAATTAGAGAATTTCGCTCTGCATTACTTTTCAATACAAAGTGCTCTAGTTTCTCTCGTACTATTTCTATCCTATTGATTAGTAGCATTAACCGCGATGGTTTTTTCATATATTTATGTTAAAAATTGAAAATTAGCAAAACTAGATACTGAGATAATGACACACTCGGGAAATTTGAGTATTTAGATACTCAAATTTCTGTTTAACTTTAAATTAAATTATTTTTTTTACTCACAAAATCACTTTTTTTATCATTCAATTTATATAAATTTGTTGGCCTATATAAAAAATCGAAATTTTCTGACTTATTTGTATAAAATTGACTGTTTATCGACTATTTGCAACAGAAATCATTGACCATATAGTCAACTATTTTGTCAAAATGATCGTCTATTTTAGTGCTTTCTAGTAATTACGTTCAACCTAATTACATTATTAATTACTTAATTTTTGTAATGTATAAATTAGGTAATTATTTTGTAAGCTTGTCAGGGTCACTTTTATATAAATTGATTTATGTTGATTTTTTTTTTATAAATACTGTAATGAGCTATGTGCAATGGTCTTGCTGTCTAGACCAATATGCAAGTCAAAATTACCTTTTTCTTTATGAAGCTCACTTTTTACAGAGCTCACTTCTACAGTTTTTTCTTATATTTATAAAATATTTCTACAGAGCGTTATATAATTAATAAGAAAAGGTTAAAACCATTTTGGTTTGAATTAATAATCAAACAAAAGGATAGGAGAAACCAACAGGCGCCTTACCACGATGAGGTACGTAGCTTGGTGAAGATCTTGATGGCACAGCTTACACAAATATTTACAATTTATTTATTGATGTTTCAAGGGCACTAGCCCTCTTCTTCAGTTGCTTAGAGGACTATCGCTCTCAAAACATCTTAGTTAACTTGTAAATATTTGTGTAAGCTGCGCCATCAAGATTTTCACCAAGCTACTGACAAATCATGGTAAGGTGCTTGTTGGTTTCTCCTATCCTTTTCTTTGATTATTCCTACAGAGCAATATGAGCCACTAGTTCATACGCTTTAATTTCATTTCAGCCTGGTTTAGAAATTTTCCTCTACGATGTCGTCCCTGTCAGTGTATCTAATTATTGATGTTGTGTTTTTTGTTCCAGCTGTCGTTACTTGGGCAGGAGATTCACTGAGATGACACAAGATAGGGTGGAATTGTGAGCAGAGAAGTGATAACATCATGACTTGGTCTGGCCCACAGCTTGGGTAACATCCTGGCTTGAAATACCCAAATTGTCAGTCTAAAACATGAGGTTGTCACTGCTCTGGTTAAAGGGCTCTTGAATGAGGAAGTCTGCAAGAAGTTAACCCCTATGTTTGAATATACCATTTGGAAGAGCAAAAAGTAGCGTTAGCATAGGCAATTACCTGGAAAATGGACGTTTTATAAAAGGAGAAATAAAAAAAATTAAATTCTCAACCCTTTGCCGACCATGACGTCATTTGTTTACATCCAAATTATGATTGTTTTCTGGATTTGAGACAATTTGATTGTTGAATGGCGGCTGATTGTCTGTTAATTGTTTTTGAATTCATAGTGGTCGTATAAAATCCTGAAGACGATCGAAATTCAGATGTAAACAAATGACTTCAGGGTCAGCAAAGGGTTGGGAATTGAAATGTTTTATTTTTACTTTTATTAAATAGTAAAACTTCAATTTTGCAGGTAATTGCCTATGCTAAGTTTATCTATTACTTTTGCTGTTTCTAATGATGTATTCAAACATAGGGGTTAACTTCATGTAGACTTCCTCACTGTCTAGCTAGAAGTGACATCTCTCCAATGTCCTGTAAAGTGAGAACTGCAAGCTTGCTTACATTTGTGGGAAGTCACTTCTCTGTGTCACCAAGAAACAAAAAGAAGTGCTTTCTCCCTTAGTACGCCGCAACCCTCTTGCATTGCTGTACATCACTGTGCCTACATTGCCAGGATACTTTGGTGGTCACTTCACAATAATCAAATCAAATCAAAACTTGAGCTTGTAGCTGATTGGTTGTTCATCTGCCAACTTTTGTGATTTCACCACCAAAATATCGTTTTCAAAATTCAAAATATTATTATAACTATTATTCTATTTTTTATTGTATTTATTAAATACAATTATGCTGTTCGTAAACCCTGTTCTCTGCTCCTAAAATGACGATCGCCTTTGGTTATTCAAATGGAATGCGCATTTTTTGGTGCAAGAGAACAGGGTTTACGAACAGCATGAATGTGTGTACAACATACATCTAAATATTCAATTTATAGACTAATTGATATATACATAATACATAATCAGTAATCAGTACGTATATATAAGAACATCCAAAGAGCTGATCATTTCCCTTGGCATAATAGCCCATACTTAACTGTCTATTAGTACATGTGAGGAGATAATACTGATCACATGACAATTTCTGTTTCATTGAGGCATTAAAAACATTGTAATAATATATTTTATTATTTAAAATCAGCACCCATTTTTATCTTCTTATAAGCAAAACATTAAAAAATTAGTGCAAGGTTTTAAACAGTAAAATATATGATCACAATCGTGTGTACAGCAATGTAAAGTGGTTGTGAAAGTGAAAGCTTTTCTTTTTATTTTAAATTCTTAAAAAAAAAAAAAAAAAAAAAAAAAAAAAGTAATAATAATAATTACCTGTTAAAATTTGTGGATCTGATATATTCAATTACATTATGTTTCATTACAATTTGCAATCATATTTGAGATATTTATTTAAAATTTGTACAAATATCCATGTTAACAAAAAAAAATATAAAATTTGTTATTTTGTTTTTTTATACATTTGGTTCCTAGCATTAAAATATTACTTCTGTATTTTCACAGATTTGAGCTTCATTTTTTTATTAACTCATTCAACATTATTTGCAGAACTTTTAATGAATTTTTTTTTTTCTAAAAATTCTCTAATATTAATTATAAAAAAAAAAATATATATATATATATATATAGCATGAGTCATTAGGATATGTGCAAAATATATATAAAATTGGCAAAATTGATAATAATGTTAATTGACCAAATAATAAATCAATAAAGCTCCGTCATACCGTCATTTATTATATATATATATATTGGGTCCTAATTATTTAAACACAATTATTCCATGTAACACACTTCAAAATATTTATTTTAATAAACCAGATCCACTGGCAGGGCTTTCATATGTAACCTTATTTTGGTTTTGAGTACTTTTTTAATTCATTTAAAGGCGTAGAACACGTTGAACAAAAAACATGTTGAATATCCTAACATACCTAAGTATCAACGTTGATTTGGCCAGAGTCATTGATTTATAATTTATTTTACATTCACAAACTCACAGCTGCGCGTTTGTGACGTCATAGCTCGTCTGTTTCCGCGCTTGTGGACTAGTGAGCTGTGACGTCACAAACCCGCAGCTGTCATTTTGTAAATGGAAAATAAATTAGAAATCAATGACTCCGGTCAAATCAAGGTTAATATTTAGGTATGTTAGGATATTTGGCAAGTTTTTTGTTCAACATGTTCTACGCCTTTAAGGAAGTAGGGTAACTGCAAAAATTGAATCACTACAAAATTTGAAACTAACTTGAAGTAAAGTTGAAATGTTCTTTGGAGGAAACAAACTAATGCTGTTCGTAAACCCTGTTCTCTGCACCAAAAATGACGATCACTAGAGAGCGCAGAAATAAAGAACTATTTGCGTTTTGGGTGCTATTTTAATAATTTAACCAAATCTCCATCGATCCATTAAATTGTGACCTTTTGACCCCATCTAAAAATCACCTATTTTCACCTATTTCATGAAAAACAACTATTTCAACATTTTTCACCTATTTGTCAACTATTTTCATCTTTTTTTCATGATTTGTTAAAAACGTGTACATTTCTAAAGAAATTTGAAAAAAATTAAAAAAGAAATTTTGAAAGAAACAAAACCTTTTTTTTAATTTATTCTTTTTTAACTTTTTTTTTTAATTTCCTTAGAAATGTACAAGTTTCCAACAAATCATGAAAAAAAATATTAAAAAATAGGTGAAAAATGTTGAAATTGTTGTTTTTCATGAAAATATAATAAAATAAAAATCAACTATTAAATCAACTATTTCTTAAAAATAACCTATTTTGCCCCCTCAAAAAAAAACATATAGTTAACTATTTGGGGGGGGGGGGGAAACACATATTTCTGCGCTCTCTAATGATCACCCATGGTAATTCAAATGGAATGCGCATTATTTGGTGCAAGAGAACAGGGTTTACGAACAGCATGAATATGTTTGTGTTTTACTGAATATTTTCAAATCATTAAATGATTCCTTATTTCAGCCATAGTTGCTGCAAGTGAGTATTTTGGTCCCCAAAGTGGTTACCCCACTTCCTTAACAAAATAAGTCACCTGATGTTTATTTGTACATAAGTTTAATGTAAACATTGACTATAATTAATTGACATGTATGTAAATTTTTGTATAACTTATTTTACACTGATGTTTATGTCCTTATAAAATATAATAAAATTGAACAAGGTCAAAAATTTATATTTTTTATTTTTAATATTGAATGTAAAAAGTAAATTATGTTGTACAGCAGAATTACTATTCACCATACAAGTAAAATTGCAAAAGTCGTCAATTCTACGTCTAGCGAAATAGTTTGTTGTAGATTTTATAGCGAAAGTTTTGTGTTTTTAGATAGATAAGTAAAAATTAGTGAATTTGCGCTAGTGAGCTTTTGAACTGACAGGGGCAGCTTGTGTGACAGAAAATAATTTATAACTGGACCAATTAATTAATTATAAAGCAATTAATTAATTACTTGTGCATGCTACAGCCACTCTTATAATATTATTTATTTTGCAAATTTTTGTGAGTATATGATAATATGGAGCAAATTGTCCAGAAATAAATATGACAACAATGCAAATTAAAAAAAAAAAACTTTGAAGAGATACTTTTTTTTTTTTTTGTTTTTTTTCGTTTTTATTTTTATTTATTTATTTTTTTTTTAATTATTATTATTTTTTTTAATTTTGATTTGCATATTTATGTTCAGTGGAGTTTATTTTTGTAAGAATATAATTTTGTGCACGTACTGTATTTCATAATTTTTTAATTATTTATTTTTGACAAAGAGTCTATGTAACATTACACTTGACCGTCGTTTTACACAACATACGTCGCGTAATTTTAAACTGAAATCTAACAACTTCACTACAACAATGAATCTAGAAATATTTTCTAACAAAAACAACACTATTGAGAGTTTGTAATGGAGCTTATCGGTTTAGCGTGCGGTGAAAGCTAAGGGTCCCCTAATTTTTAACATTACGCTTATGGGGAATAACACGTTTTTTTTTTTTTTTTGCAATTTTTGAGAAAACTACTCCACCGATATTGGAGAAATTTAAATGAGAAATACTAGACATACTTTTACGTGTTTTAAACCATAGAAATTTTTTATATAAGAATTTTTTTAAACCGATAACCTCCAACGGGGAGTTTCAATGAATAAAGTATTTGACTTTCGTGTTACAGCGTGTTGTTCAATGTCGGTTTATTGCTTATATAACACGGTGTAACACGAAAGCCAAACCCTTTCAATAATACACATTGATTTATTTAGTCTTCTTTTTGCAGATCGTGATCGAGTACTCTAATGTTCATAAAGCCATGATCACACGGTGCAATATGTTTCCAATGTGCGATAAATTTGATATCGCGTTCAATCTCTCCTTTATTAAAAAAAAAATCATAGAATTTCATAAATTTTCATTTATTTCTGATGGTCATTCATTGATACACAATATTTATTGCACAAAATGCAAATATGTTGCTCCATGTGAAGCAGGCAAACCATAACGGCAGCGGAATAAATATTGATATGTCCCAGCGTTCCTTTTGACCCTTCAGTCTTTTTTTTTTTTTTTTTTTTTTTCTCTCTCTTTCTTTCCAAAAATAAAAAAATTGAAAAACATTAAAAAAAAAAGCATTTTCTAAGTTTCTCTTCTTTCCATTAATAATTTATGTGAAAAAGTGATAAACAGACGGCGGTACTCTGCCAAAATTACGTGACTTGGATCGAGATTTATACAACAAACTACTTACTGTGGAATGCAAACTTTTTTTTTTTTCCCCCAAATTTTATATATCAAAATAGAATAATTTATTATTGTTGACATTTTGGTACAACGCTATATATATAGCTGGCTGGTATATATTATATTTTAGTGAGAATATGTTTGATAATTCATTGCACGTAATACACACAATTTTACATACATAGCTCTCGAGGTCACTTAATTAACTCCATACATCTATCAGACATGAGCAACATTTTTAACATCACTTTACCTCAAAAATGTTAATTATTATATTTTATATAGAATGTTCTTAGCTTTAAAAAAGAAGAAAAAAAAGTTCTGAAATATTATATTACGCTTCAATGCGCTAAAAAAGTTTTATTTTTATTTTTTGTTATATTAATATTTTTGTACCTAGATTTTTGATTAATTTTTAACATCCACTATACAATGGACACTTTAAAGAGATCCTGGTGTCAAAAAATTAAATAAAAAACGTAAAACTCATGAGATGGGACCATTTCATACACATATTGTATCCTTCTACCCTTGCAAACTGGGGTTGAAAAACTGTAAAGTAGGCAATTTTAGAAATTCATGACGTCAACAATTCCGGGTCTACAATAGAAATTGTAGCGCGGGTTGCCTACTTTACAAGTTTTTTCCCTAGTTTTTAAGAGTACTGAAGGGTTAAGGCACAAAATATGTGTATTTATAATAGTCACATCTCATGTCATGATTTATCATTGAGAGCAAATTTGTTTTTGAGGCCGCAGGGGCTTTTTAAGGGTTGTATTCAGATAGCTTGTATCTCAAAATCTAAAAAGAAAATAACTTTCAAACTTTATGATGACATTTGAAAGTTAACAGTAACAGCTACCTATGATAAAATTTTTGGAACCTGTGACCATCAGATAGACAGAAAAAAATTATTGAAATTAACATAGGCTCTTATGGGACTAACACTTCAAAAAAACATAATTTAAAATCTAGCATGGCGACCCCCTAATTTTTTTACACTTTTTGAAGAAACCTTATCCTAATGTATCACTGTTTCAGATTTTTCTTACTTTGCAATTTTTTAGTCAAATCCTGCAGTATTAGCTGACTTCCCGCCTTAAATTGTCACAGTTTACAACCTAATACATTTAATAATTAAGGACCAGGGAATAGTTTTAAACGCATTATAACATATGTACAGTATTGAAAATATTTTATTTTTTAATATCATCGTGAAGCAAATTTATATAGATAGCATTGTTGCTGCATGCTTAAATGAATATCACTTTTTTTTTTTTTTTTTTTTTTTTTTTTTTTTTTTTTTTTTTTAGATATTGCATGGTATATTTTTACGTTATAGAGGTGTTATGGAATAAAATCCTAAAAGTAAGCTAATTGATAAATTAGTTAAATGATTAGTGCAAATCAAAAAGCGCAACCCTGTGGATTAATTTTAAAAAAATGAAATGATGCATAAGGGTAACATTTTTACAATTCCTTGTGCCAAAAAGTAAAAGATAAAGCAAAATTTCAAATTAACCTTATTAATGAACTAAGCTATATATAGTCAATCATAGCGTAAAAAAGGCAAGAATATCTAATTTTCTATTTTTTTTTCTTATGGTATACCCTTAATTTAGCATTTTAAAGCCGTAGACCACATAAAACAACATGTGCTTTTTAATAAATAAACACGAAATGGGATCTTCAAAACTGATGACAAATTTTACCAGAATGTTAATGTAGCCCCACGAGAGACCGTGAAACAACTGTAAAGTATGCAATTTGCGTAAAAATTCATGTTTATGACGTCAGAAACATGCAAAAATTAGTATGAAAATGTTGTGCGAGTTGCATAAATCGAATATTCTGATCACTGCTACGAGGCTACAGTTGGGTTTTGAGACAAACTAATATGTAAATCTCATCAAGTGTTTTGTGATATAAATGCTTATGTTTTCTTCTGATGGTCTATTCCTTTAAGTCGTTGAGATTTTTTTAAACTTAATTCACATATAGGTTGTAAAAAATTGGAGTATATGAGAGGGATGCTTATTTATTTTATACTTTTATGTCTTATATATATATAAGCTAATAAAAAAATTAATATATTATATTTTTTATTACTATATAGTATAACACCCATTAAATGTGCTGCTATGTTATTATTGGTTATTAAAATTCTTCAGAGTTTTTTTCTTCTTCTTTTCAGTCCACACATAACACATTATAATTACCTACATTTTGAAAGAGAGTAAATACTTTCGATAATTATTTTTGCAATCGTGCGTAACTTTTTGTAACAGTGCGATAACCTCTTTCGTATTGTCCTTATATAGTTCAAATATATCACTTATTGACAATATAGTGCACGAAAATTAGACTTTTCTTCCTAGACTATTTCCCCACTGAACCAATTCAAATATTTAATGTTGACTAATACGTATACAGTATTTCATCAACAACTTTGCGCGGCCACAAAATACTTCGCTAAAAAGTGTCGCACGTGCGTGTCTAGAGAAATAACAATTAAATTAATTATAGTCATAATTTGTTAAAAATGTAGAGAGGAAAATTTATTTTGTATATACATGAAAAAAATTTAAGAAATATTTTATGTAACATAATTCTGTCAATTATAATAATAATAATAAGATTTAAGATTGATGCAGAATAAGCTACAAGTATATAATTAGTGCTCTGCTGTACTAAGAAAACAACATTTTTATGATGAGACAGCTCATACAGTTCCTAAAACGTATAGGAACTCTATATCGGTAAAAAATATAATATTATATAACTTTTAAAAATGCGCGTTGCAGGTATTTTCAAAATATTGCAGCGTATATAATGTGTGTAAATAAGTATTATTTTCACACGACGCGTAAATTTGACGCGCGTTACAAAGTTGGAACAATGCAAACAAATGGAGCCGTCAAAGTAAAAAAAATATTTATATATAAAATTAAATAAGTAAGCAAAAAACAACCATAATGAAAGTAAAATATCTAAAGGTGCATATTAACAAAATAATTTGTTTAATTAATCTAAATTTAAGCTTGCTATATGTAATTATGTATAACACATGACATGACCAATATTAGCAAATTTTTAAATTAATTGTATAATTAAAATTTAACATATTAGTAAATATTGCAAAAGTTTTATTATTAGGGATGAGATTTATTCAAAATAAGGTATTATTATTCATACATCCCTTACAAGAAAAATTATCATATATTTTTACTGTATGGGATATACTTCAATAATATATAAACTATATTGTGTAAACTAAAATGAATTTTAATGAATTATGTATTATACAGTGTGTATACAGATCAAAGAACGCGGCGGTGTCTTTCAAAAAAAATTTATTTGAATTAATTAATCCGCAGTCGTTATCAAGAATTTCAGGTTATGTAAATATATCTATATAGACGAAGTTTTTAATGGCGAGATTTTTGGCGATTGCAATTTCAATTATTCTTGGAATGTTTGTCAGTATATAGGTATAGGTACTCTCATTTATAATATAACAAACGTGTAGCAAGCCTATATATATATGTAATTTATTTTATTATTTCGGTACACAAATAATTATATAGGAGAGTATAAGACAAGCTTTTTGTTTGTGTAGCCAGCCAGCCAGCCAGGCCATTGAAAATTGTGGAAAGTGCGGAGATTTTTTTTTTTTTTTTTTTTTTTTTTTACTGCATGTGCGACTACTGATGTACAGTACACTGTGAAAAAAACACTTAAACAGGTAATCACAGTGTAAAGTTTTAGGCGGGAAATCAGCTATATACTCCGCGCGGGATTTTACTAAAAAGTTGTAAAGAAAAAAAAAATCTGAAATTTTGCACTTGCAGTGATGTACAGTTATATTCCAATAAAAAATGAAATTCTATTTGCATATGGGAATAACATGTATTTAAATGTAGTTTTGCGGCAAATGAAATCTCCATCTGATTGCATTGAATGGCCATAAGCCAATACAATTTCATTTTTTATTGGAATGATTGTACACTCCCCCCGAATAAATCTGAACGCTGCGTTCATGTCTCCAAATGTTAAATATTTATGAGGAAACTTTAACGCGACCGGACAGATTTATTCGGGGGGAGTGTACATATATATGTATATTCAAAAATGCAAAAAATGATATTTAATAAAAGGTTGCTATATGCTATAGATGAATAAAATATGAAGTTTTTGAGGTTTTAGTCCCATATAAAACCCATATAAATTTCAATAATTATTTTCTCTCTTATCTGATGGTCATGGCGGGTTATGACAATTTTGTCACGATAGGTATCTGTTACTGTTAATTAACTTTCAAATTGTATAATATAAAGTTTCGAAGTTTTCTTTTTACATAAAAAGCCATTTAAATGCAACCAAATAATGACCAACGAAGCATAGGCATGCTCTATATACGTTATTATGTACAAATGCTATTTAAAAATCACAATTTTTTACAAGTATGAAGTGCGATCCATAAAATATTTATAAAGAAAAAAAATCTCTAAAAAACTATAAAAACAACTCTAAAAACTAAAACAAGTAATATTAAAAAGATGTGAGCAATAATTATTAAAAAAAACTTAACCCGCATAAATTCATGGTCTTTATTTAACGTATAGCAAATATCAATGAGAGCCTATATTGAGTATGAAGATGAAAATATATGATTGTTGAATTGCTCTTTTTGAAAATGATGATTTTCTATTGTATTATCAGAATATGATGTATATAGACGCATATATAACTGTGTGTGGTAATATATAGAACAAAATTTTGCCATTCAAAAAATTGTATTATTATTATTTGTTCTTAAAAAAATTTAATGCCATTCATTCAATCCATCAACGCTCGGCGCGCGGCAAAGTTGAAACGTTTCATTTTTGTTGAAGCGGCAGCAAAAGTATAATATAAGATTATGAAATGTGAGGGCATGCGGGCGGGCTTAATATATACACACATACGTGAATGTCAGAACTTGATCAATATTGGATTTACTGGACAGCGCCGGTGGTCTGACCAGCTCTGCGGGACGCCACCAGCTCATGCAGTTTTTTTTTTTTTTTTTTTTTATATACATGGTATGGGAAAAATTTGGATCTTCTATAACTTGCTGCTATTTATTTATGCATACACGTTCTTCTTAAATGAATTAATTAAGAAAAGAGATCTGCAATATGTCCAGATTTTGATGGTCCATTGTCATCAGGTTTGATATCATTGTCTTGAGAGATAAAAATCTCTCAGTTTGAAATATAACCATACAAAAAATTGAGAGAATTCGAGAATCAGATACCATCGTATGATACTTAAAAAAATGAAAGTCATTTTATAGTTTCATTTTTCGTTTATTTAAACAAAGGAACTTAATTGCATTTGAAATAACAATTTTTTACTAATTAAAATTGTTCATCAAACGGAAAGAATAAATTACGTAATTTATGCTGTATGTATGTCATTATAGCATAAATGAAGCTAAATTAGAAGAGCATACATAATTATGCTGAACAACATAATAATGTAACGTATATATATACTGCATAATAACTATATATGACATATATAGTTATTATGCAGTATAGAATAAATTATGCTATGCTCAGCAAATTGTGCTGAAAAGGAGCTATAGCATAATTATTACGTATAGGTATTTTAGTATATATGGAAATAGTAAATTACATATTATATGTAAATTGTAAGTTACGCGTATATATTTATGTCATTAATATGATGCTAAATTAGAACAACATTTTATTTTTATTTATTTAAATAATTTTGCTGTATAATAAAATATGTATATATGCTAATTATGCGTAACATAGTCCGTATCTTATATTATATATGCAATATTAAAAAATAATAAAAATAAAATATTTATATATAGCATATAGATTATGCTGTATTTAACAAAATTGTGCTGAAAATGATCGAGTATCATTATTACAAATATATTTATTGTTGTCCGATGCTTCTTCAATAGTTTTTTATAGTTTTATAGTTTAAAAAAAAAAAAAGTAAAGAACATTATGATAAAGATAATGATAATTAAAATTATTATAAAGAACAATTATGATCGAGCAAAATTATTACGTATTTATATATTGTTGTCCGTGCATGCTGCTCGTCAATATATACTTAAATTTCAATCTACTCACTTTTATAGTTTTATAGTTTAATTGTTTTGTAATAAAAAAAAAATAAATAAAAAAAATAAAATAAAATAAGGTAAAGAACATTAAACTTGAAGTACATGCCGAGTGTAAGTAAATTATTATTTATAGAGAAAAGTGATATAAAGAGTTGGTATTGGTACACATATTATGTGTTGTTTTTATTGCGATCCTAATGAAAAGCAACGTACGACGCGCAATTTAATTAAGCGACTTTTACCAAGCATAAAGACTGCCGTCCGCTGCCGAGTAATTATATAAGATATGAATTAGTATCACGAATCACGAATATATACGTCTCAAGAAATAACCAATTAAAATGTTATTTAAAATATATTATTAATATTTTCGCCATCTTAAAAACGCCATCTTTATAAAAGAAAACACCAATGATGAAACTGCAACGCATGAGTGCCCTGACCATATATACTGTGGCTCTGGCAGTTCTATTGAGTTCTCCACACCGCGAGGACCATGCCTGTATGTACGTATGTCTGTCTGCGTGACCAATTTCTTTTCATTTACTTTAGAGAGACAGAGACAGAGACAGAGACAGAGACAGAGACAGAGACAGAGACAGAGACAGAGACAGAGACAGAGACAGAGACAGAGACAGAGACAGAGACAGAGACAGAGACAGAGACAGAGACAGAGACAGAGACAGAGACAGTGACAGTGACAGAGACAGAGACAGAGACAGAGACAGAGACAGAGACAGAGACAGAGACAGAGACAGAGACAGAGACAGAGACAGAGACAGAGACAGAGACAGAGACAGAGACAGAGACAGTGACAGTGACAGTGACAGAGACAGTGACAGTGACAGAGACAGAGACAGAGACAGAGACAGAGACAGAGACAGAGACAGAGACAGAGACAGAGACAGAGACAGAGACAGAGACAGAGACAGAGACAGAGACAGAGACAGAGACAGAGACAGAGACAGAGACAGAGACAGAGACAGAGACATGGCAGAGACAGAGACAGAGACAGACAGACAGAGACAGACAGAGAGACAGAGACAGAGACAGACAGAGACAGACAGAGACAGACAGAGACAGACAGAGACAGAGACAGAGATGTTTGCTGCTTTCTTTCCCCCCAATAATTATATATACACTGATGCATGTAATATTTTGTATCACCTCTGAGTGCAAGGAAATCAAAATCAAATATTCCTTGAGTACATACTGCAATGGAGCGTCATGGTGTCATACTCTTATACAGTACTAGAAATCGTACTATAAATATCTATTTAGTACCAACATATTGCATAATAAATAAGTCTTGAGTTTTTATTGTAAAATATATGTTTGTTTTTTATACCGACATAATAATGAGCTGATAGCATATAGATTAATGAGAAAATTAAGTTCTGTGCAATTTATTGATGTAAAAATATTTCATTTGATTTATATATTTATAAAACTGGTCAATTTATGCATATAATATCATGGATTTACCAAATACAAATGAATTTAAAAAAACATTGCATTAAAATATAGTTTGAGAGAGAGAGAGAGAGGAAATCGTTATTTGTTTTTCATATTTCATCATTATCTGGCATAGAAATTATTTTATAGAACAAATTACTTTTTAATTAAAATAATAATTAATATAAGTTCTATGGCATTTATCTCAAATTTCAGTGAGTGTAAAAATATTTATAGTTCACAGAGATCTTAATTCACAGAGAGACACAAAAGTTTGCGCATTGAAAAAAAAATGATGAAATAATTATTTATATCAATTAATATTATGTGGCCTATATAGTATAAGATAGACTTAGGATTGTTCGCACCGTGCAAATAATTGTGCAGTAAATTTGAATATCAATATTTATGATGGTCAAAATTTATGTCTACTATATCGATGTATCGATGTATCAATCTTATAAATTGTAATAGGTAAATATTAACCTGGATCTGGTATTGA
This sequence comes from Ecdyonurus torrentis, assembly GCA_949318235.1. Classification (NCBI taxonomy): domain Eukaryota; kingdom Metazoa; phylum Arthropoda; class Insecta; order Ephemeroptera; family Heptageniidae; genus Ecdyonurus; species Ecdyonurus torrentis. Next base: position 3,325,209 of record OX439130.1, read on the forward strand.
TATACTACGCAATGTCACTCTATAGGGTGTATGCGGATGACGTCATATTTATTGCGCTTGGCTTGGAGGCCATACTGGAGTAGTGCTTAACATTGCTCAGCATAGGACAAACTTCGTTTAAGCCAGTTTTCTTTGGGAAATCGTTTAATTTTTTGTTATTGTTATTTTTCTCACATACTTGAGATACTAATTCAACATATTTACAACATCTAAGCTCTCAAAAATATTGCATAGTGTTTTTAAACTGGCAAAATGATTTTTTTCCTATGTCACCCATGTTATTGAGTTATCCAACATGGCGGCGACTTTAACATGAATGCATACACCCTATATAGGTAACTGCCTGTATTGTAGTATGGTTTACCTGAATTATTGATATCTCTATAGTTGGCCCCCAGGAGGATATTTATACCTTCCACTTATTTATACAGGATTTATGCACCGCGGATAAAAAAAAATGCGTATATATATAATAATTATGCTGGCTTATTTTCCGCACAATTTATTCAATACAGCATAATTTATGCTATACTATACATAATAGAAATGCTACATATAGTGTCACGGCGGGTAATGGTATATTATACTAATAATAAATAAAACACACTGTTTTCCCTATGACTTACTTTATTGAATCTTATTATATAGGAGACCGCGAGTATATAACACTCTCGCGTCTCTTTCGTACTAGCTGCACTTTTTTCAAGCCGCTATACATTTATATCGTGAAACTGCATACCCGGCAGTTTCTCATATGGGGCTGTTACAATAGCATAAATATTATGTTCATATTTAGCATCATTTATGCTATAATGACGCATAAGCAGCATAAATTATACGTAGTTTATTATTTCCGTGGTACAGCTATAGCCAAAAGTTCCCGAACGGGGCAGCGGCGGCCGCTGCGTTTTCTCATCAAGATAACATTTTGTGGTTGCAGGTTGCCTATGCAAATCGTTCGGGAACTTTTGGCCAGAGCTGTACCTAAAATTTAGTAATTTGTAATTTTTCATTTAGCTATTTTTATTACAGATTTCATGCAACCAAGTTAATTGCACTGATATACATAATATTGCTCGATTATTAGAACTTATATATAGGAATGATAACTTGAAATAATTCATCTCTGAATTTTTACTATCAAAATTTAAGCGGCTGTGTATGCGATGTGATAATGTGAGACATCAACATGGGCGGATACATTAGACTTGTATTATATGGCTGCAATCAAGGAGAAAAATTAATAAACAAATTTGAATTTGGAACAAAATATATATCATAGTTTTTAATGTATTTGATTGGGATTTGATTTGGACAAATATTATATTTGTTTTATATAATATAAAAAACATATATCTGGAAAGATATTTAAATCAAGGTAAAATATATTTATAGATATAGTGAATTTGGAGCGCGGTCTTCAATATATCCAGGTCGTCGGCAGGTGGAAGAACGACAGCCGGTAAATGTATTCCGCGCTAAGCCCCGCGCGGCCTATACGAGATGTAGTAAACAACTTTGACCATGACAAAAAAATTATGATAATCTTTATAAAATAAAACTTTGTCTAGGATATCCACAAATATTTATAGCTGTTGAGCTACTTCACATGAAGGCTGTTTCTGACGTCGCTCAACACAACGACAAATAAATTAACAACAAAACATGAAGTTTTTATTATAAACTTTTTAAATTATTCACGGATGACCTGTGATTTTTGACGTTAAGTTTTTCTTTAAGAATATTTTACTATGAACGTAAGATACATTTGGCATACAAATAATCTCAGATGTACACTTTTTTTTCTTTCTTTGTTTTTGTGAAATGTCACTATACAGGTGGAGAGGTGTCAATCAATGAATCGCTTACACATTAGATCAAACAAAAGAGCGTGCAATTATTTTGTTGAACCGCGAGATATTGCGCAGCGGTGTCTGCATGTCGTCATGACTGCGCAGGTGGCTTAGCTTGCCACAGCACTCACTCACACACACACACACACACTCACATACACACACACAGAGCATAGCCATGCAGGCAGGCTTGGCTGCCAGGTGTGCTGACTGTGGCTGACCCCTTGACCCCTCACCAAGGCCATGCCGAGCCTGCCTGAAGCCTATAGCTGGGCCTTACATATATATATGCCTTCCTTGGACCAACCTATCATCTTTGGCAGGATTCAATTTTTTACTTTACTTTTTTTTTTTTTTTTTTTTTTTTTTTGTGTGGATACAAAAACCTTGACCGGTCACCACCTCAATTGTGTTATGGATGCAACTCAATATCTCAATGTATGGTCTTGTGTGTGTGAAACTCATCTAAATTAAAAACAATAAACAATAAACATAAAAAGCACCAGCCGGGACTTCAAACTTCAAAAAAGTTAAAAATTTCTATATCAAAACTAAAACTTAAAAAATATAAGTAAAATAAGTGAATAATTTCATGATTTTATTATACATAGTAATTGGAGAAAATTTGCATTTTCGTATGACAAAATACAGTGGACAGTCAGTCCAATGTATGTCGTATTGTGCCAGCAGATAAAATAAATCAAGTAATCAAGAATCAAGTTATTTGTAATTTGTGCTGCAGCAAATAATATTATATACCATGAATGTCACTTTTTTTTAAATATATCATAATTAAGATATATCATTGCAGACACTGTATGACAACTGAAGAGAGAGAGAGAGAGAGAGAGAGAGAGAGAGAGAGAGAGAGAGAGAGAGAGAGAGAGAGAGAGAGAGAGAGAGAGAGAGAGAGAGAGAGAGAGAGAGAGAGAGAGAAGTTGTGAATAAATTATGTTGAAATTATGATGTACGGAAAACATAAATTTAAAAGCCATAGACCACATAAAACAAAATGTTTTTTTTAATACGAAATGGGATCTTTAAAACTGATGACAATTTGGACCAGAATGTTAATGTAAGCCCCACGAGAGAGCGTGAAAATACTGTAAAGTATGCGATTTGCGTATGGCTATATATATATATATATATATATATATATATATATATATATATATATATATATATATTCATGTTTATGACGTCAGAAACATGCAAAAATTAGTATGAAAATGTTATGCGGATTGCATAAATCAAATTTTCTGATCACTACTACTACTACCTGATCAAAACCCAGGCTACTGTTGGGTTTTGAGACAAACTAAAGTTGTTTATGTAAATCCCGTCAAGTATTTTGTGATACATGCTTATGTTTTTCTCTGGTCTATTATTTTAAAAAATTATTCAGTTACATAGATTTGTAACTCTTCAGTGCAACTATAATAACTTGGTTGAAAAAAGTTTTAACAGTAATTCATTATATAAACGTAATTTCTTCAGCGATATATATATCTTAAAAAACTTTGTATATATTATCTAACAAATTTATTATATAGAAAAAGTCTTCTAACTCTTTATAGTTACTTTTTTACGTGCATAGCATAATTAAAACATAAGTCCGTTCAAAAATAAAATGACATAATTTATGCTGAAAAATTAAAAACTGCACTATATAGCATAAATATTGATCTCCCCCCCCCCCCCCTCCCCCAGAATTACAAAATGCACCGTAGACTTGCAGTCTATGGTAATATCGTGCGTTAAAGTCTCCATGTATATAGCTATTACCTATCTCTATAGACCGCTTGCACTCATATTTAACAGCCGCCATTTTGTTGGTCAGGAATACATATATAGGCCAGCATAGGAAAAACATCATTTTTATTTTATTAATAGCAAAAGAAGCTTCAAACGTCAATCAAAGCCTTATTCCTATAGCTCCTAATAAGCTCGAAAGATATGAGAAAAATTTGTTGAGTTAAAATAAACTATTTTTTATGTAAAAAATGAGGAAAAACGAAGTTTCCCCTATGCTGGACAATGCATTAGGCACCACAAACATGGCGACAAAGCGCAAGGATGTGCAAGGGGTCTATATGCAAGCGGTGTGAGAGATTATTTATGTGTGTGTATATATATATATATATATATATATATATATATATATATATATATAATATATAAGAAAAGTGAATAAGGTATATAATATACTTTTCAATGACAGCCAATGATTACCATCCTCGTATATATTTCTGCAAGTAATCTTCCCTAATTAAAATACATGATTTAGTACCGCTGCCAGCATGCATCAAATATTAATTGATTTCTTCAACGTGAGGGGCTTTGATATTGATGCATCCTCCAATCAATTAAGTTGTATTTTATAACGTTTTTGTTTCAAAGTATTTAAAGTATGCAGCTTGATGATTTTCTCCACGACCTTTTTATGTAGCAACATCAATAATTTGACCATACAAGATGTTAATAAGAATTTTATAATATTATTGAGTATCCCCTTATTCAGATTACATTCAATTATGAATTCCAATTGCATGTAATGCACGTGTATATATATAACACACGATCAAAATATAATAAAAATGTTAAAATTTTGTTTTATAGGGCTGGCTGATATTTTCCATTAACATTCCATCAAGAAGTTGAAGCAAAGAGAGCGTCAGTAAAAAAAAAAAGGAGGTGGGCGGACACAGCTTTGCTTTGCTTTGCTTTGCTTTGCGGCCGTGACCCTAAGGTAGCCACGCCGGTGGTCGATCGATCGCTCACTTGTTTGTGCCTTGAAAGTGCCGCCACTTTACCTGTGAAATATTATTATGAGTAATCAGCAACTTCCTGGACACTTCAAAACACAACACGTTCTTAATGGCGGTTTCAAATATATTTTTTATATTTTTAATAGAACAATATTATATTATACAGTATATTATATACTCACACACATGAAAATTAATTGTACAGATCGGATGCAGTTGTCAGCAGATAAAGATTTTCTTACGTTCTGCAAGAACCCCCCCCCCCCTCCTAAAAAAATCCCTAATTGCTCGATTGCAACATTGCATTGAATAATAATTATTCTAAATGCATATGTGCATGCAGCATGATTATTTAAACAATTTAAAACTAGCACATATATGCTATGAGCTGCGACATAAATGCCAGCAATTTATTTCATCCATTAAATAAAAAAAAAAAATTTGACGTAAACAATTTTACCCTTACTCTTTTTTCTTTCAATATGGCATATATTGGAAACCTTTATTTATTTACAGCTTCCTCTCTTTCTGATTTTTCAATAAAGAATAGAGATTTTTGTTCTTCCAATATATTTTTGTTCTTCCAACATTTATGCTATGAGCTGCGACATAAAAGCCAGCAAATTATTTTATCCGCACTAAAAAAAAAAAAAAAAAAAAAAAAAGTGGCGTAAACAATTTTACCCTTACTCTTTTTTCTTCCAATATGACATATTGGAAACCTTTATCTATTTACAGCTTCCTCTCTTTCTGATTTTTCAATAAAGAATGGAGATTTTTTTCTTCCAATATAGATAAAAATGTATATTTTATTGCTGCTGCTGCAAGGAACTGTTAATATAACATACTAAAGCAAATGTATAGATATAGACCATATATAGAGTTATTATAGATCTCTTTGATATAGACATGTCTTGATACGATCAAACAATTTAGCGTGAATACAGTTTGTACTGAAGCGCCGCACTATACAATCTTTTCTCGTCATAAACTTCGATCCCTATAACTGCTGCGTCCAGCAGTAAAAATATCTAAACACTATATACAATGAATTAATTAAGGTAGGTAAGAAGGTACTACGGGATTGGACTAAAAAATTGTAAAGAAAGAAAAATCTGAAATGTTGCACAGTGATATACATTATAGGATAAGGTATATTTTTACAAATGTAAAAATTTTGGTGGGTCATGCACCATGCTAGATTTTAAATTATGATTTTTTGAAATTTTAGTCCCATAAGAGCTCATGTTAATTTCATTAATTAATTTTTCTCTTATCTGCATGGTCAAGAGTTCTAAAAATGTTATCATAGGTAGCTGTTACTGTTAACTTTCAAATGGCATCATAAAATTTTGAAGTTTTATTCTCTTTAGATTTTGAAATGGAAGCCACCTAAATACAACCCTTAAGAAAAATACACAATACAAAGATTTTTTAATATAGAGATTAGCGGTGAAGAACGCTAGCCAATCATCTGTATCACTTTAATCAATCCCTATATAATAATGTTCTTTATATAGCTTTTGATATTTTTTATATTTATTTATTTTTTATTCCAACTATCGAGGCTGTACAATAATATATAGGGTTTACGTGTTTGCGTATATATACCCATTTCTCCCAAAGTTCGAACGGATGCAGTGTATAATTAACTATATGTATAAAATCAACTGTGATTGGCTAGTATATAGGCTTATAACACGCTCTCTGATTGGTTTAGCACCCCGGATGCAGATTTTGGCAGGAATTACCTCATTGTTTTGGTTGGCATATATGTATGTATTATGAAATTAAATATTACAAGATTTTCTAACACACATTTTCCGTGTTTTTAAATTACATTTAAATTACCTGTTTGTATATATACGGAACATGCAAGGCAGTTCGATGCAATAAGTTTGGATAGTCTTTCACATATCGATCTTTTTTTTTTTTTGTTGCCAAAAAAAGGCTTATATAACCTCGTATTTTGTCAGTGGAAGCAAAAGGCGGTATCTCGTATTTTGTCAGTGGAAGCAAAAGGCCTATCTCGAGCGCTATCGCCATAACGTTCGGGGACGAGATAGGCCTTTTGCTTCCACTGACAAAATACGAGATACGCCTTTTGCTTCCATGCACTCTGACAAAAAACGAGATAGGCCTTTTTTTCGCAATAAGATCGATATTTTTTTTTCTTAATTATACCATTTTATGCATTTAAAAAAAAAAAGTCTATAGTCAATCGATTATTATATTTTTTTTATATTGTTCTTAATTGAACAATTTGCAATTCAATTTTTCACTCATGGTCAAACCATACTATAATTATATTTATTAATATATTATGGTTAAACTTGTGAATTTAATATCCCTTATATTTTATTCACTTTTTAATTGCAAAATATGCAGCCTCCTCCTGACGCTCGCTGTGTCGTGGCGGGCGCATTTAATTCAAAGAGATTTATGACAAGTAAGTAAGTAAGTATACAGATAAATAATGACCAATAAAGCAGGCATGCTCTACGTTATTATTATGTATGTATACTGTAAGCTGCAGTTGTACGTACTGTACGATACGAGAGAGAGAGAGAGAGAGAGAGAGAGAGAGAGAGAGAGAGAGATGAGAGAGAGAGAGAGAGAGAGAGAGGAGAGAGAGAGAGAGAGAGAGAGAGAGAGAGAGAGAGAGTGTTGCAATACGGTGCTGGGAAGGAACACAGCAGGGCACCGTGCAGGGTCCACTTATATATATTGCACATATGCTGCATGTAGTTCCATCAGCAGGTCCTCCAGGGCGGGCGGGCGGGCGGGTGATTCTTGCCTACAGGTCAGCCAGGTAAATGCAGCTGGAGCAGTGCAGCTGAGCGGACCCTACAAATCAAAGATGTGACGATCGATCCAAAACCTTCCTCCTGCCGTGCATGGCCCTACTTTCATTCATACATACCTGCAAGATTGAACTGGCTGATAGCACGCAACTAAAACTATCAAACGTACCGCCCCCCTCCCACCTCAACCATCCGACCCTATACTTGTGGTAAACATCAACTTATACTTTCTATATATTATGTACTTCATGTTTCATATATGAATTTTATTTTCTTCAAGAGACGGTAAAATACCTTTCAATTAACAAATAGTACCGCCACCGCCACCAAATTCCCCCCCCCCCAAAAAAAAATTACAACGGACAAAATAAAAAAGGTGCAAAAGGAACTTCAGGAGCATAGTTATTAATTATTTATGAGCTTATATTATATAGAATAGGTTTTATTGTTCTTTTGATGGCATTTCATTGTTAGAAATGTTTCAAACGTCTCATAATAATATTATTGCACGAGCCATATAAAGCCTATTGTTAACCGGGATGCCCCACTGTATATTATAAATATCATAAAAAAAAAAAAACTAAAAAAGAAAAAAAAAATTATAGAGAGAAAACCGAACGCAAAGTAATTTTTTTTTCTAACAATGGTTACGGGGCTTCATGAATGAATTTTATTGCTTTAGATTTTTTACAATCTTTACGTCAACCATATATATATATATATAGCAAATAATTTTATTTTTTTAGTATTCGCGAAGAATTTTGCACTTTTAAAAAACACAAAATTGTCTATATTTAAATTTAACGTTATATAAAACGATAAATATTTAAAATGTAACTATCTCCGAACTTTTCTATATTTTTTTTTTATCACATAAGAGAGAGAAAAGTACAAAGACAATATATTTAATTTAGGCTTTCATGTTTAGAGACGAGGGGTCACTAATGCAGAGTTTGGCTGCTATAATAATAATACGAGTATATAAGATACACTTCTCGCAATATACTTTCGAGCGGATATAGTGTAATTAACAATGTAAAGGTCAACTGTGATTGGCTAGTAGGTTTATAACACGCTCTCTGATTGTCTAGAACCGCGGATGTTAAACTCCACATCTTTGTTCATCTACAGGGTGGTTTCCATTCATATAAAAGTCGACGCCATATGTGAGCACTAAATAACATGGACTGGTATGGGAAAATATCACATTTTTCAAGTTTTTAAATACTTAGCAATATTTTTTAAATAAGAGTATTAAAAGGTTGAATTAGATTTTCAATTATGCCGAGAAAAATAATATTAACAAATAAATAATAATTTTCCAAAATTTTACAGAAAAAAAGAGAGCCAAAAACCATGTTTTTCCTATATGCTGAGCAATGTTATTCCTACTCCAGTATGGCCTCCAAGCGCATTAAATATGACGTCATGCAGATACACCCTATTGAATTCATTGCATACATAATATAGCAGCACGTGCCATAGTAAATCTCCATATAAAGTTCTATATTACTATGATGATTACGCTTTGCAGTAAATTTACCGCATAAACTAGCGGTGATAATTCTGATTTATTTTCCTCCCTGTCCTTTTTTATTATTTATTATTTTTAATATGTAGAAAACGAGATTAGTTTTGTGTGACGGCATCTTTCTTGACTGATATTTACCACCCATGCTTTACCTTCACATCGAGGAGGCAAAGGTCCATGAGGGCGGTCCTCACTGCGTGAAGTCCTCTCTTTCTCTGCATAGTGCAACCTCTCTCTCTCTCTCTCTCTCTCTCTCTCTCTCTCTCTCTCTCTCTCTCTCTCTCTCTCTCTCTCTCTCTCTCGCTATAACATCTTAATGCACCATGTGTGGTTCTCTCACAAATATAGAACGAACGCACTTAAGACAATATTTTATGGCACTTTTTCATTTGATTAAGTATGCTTACTTATATAAAGAAGGGAGAAAAAAGATAATATTTTTATTTATATATTCAGTTAACTATGTTAGTTTTTACCTAACCATTAAATTTATTTATTTGTTATTTATTTTTGATATGACATTTATTAACGCGCTTGTGTAAATGCAAGCCATATTTCTTATTTTAAATAATTTTATGATTATGATGAAAATAACGGCCATAAAGCTAAGATTTAATAAAATTCTTTAATATATTTGTTTATGACGTAAAAACATCAGTGTAAAATATTTCAGATCATAAATGAGACTTAAAATAAATTAGGGGTTAATTTTAATTCATATTCTAAAAGAAGATATTATCCTGAAGCAAATGATATGCAAATTTCTAATATTTGAGTTTATTATATATTTTTGAAAGTCGATAAAATATCGTGCGATGGGCGTCAACTTATGCATGTAAGCATAGAAAAAGTTGACGTATTTCGCGACTTTTAAAAACTAATTAAAAATGCTTAATGAACTCATAATGTATTCGCGATATATATATATAATAATATATAATGATCCAGGACAATTCTCTCTTTTAGCACATGCAATTAAATTACCACGTAAAAAAAAAATTGTCCTTACTCATTATACGTTATGGCAATAATGTATGGTGATTTTATAATGAACAAAATCCTCCATATAAATGCATTGATATTGGCATTTAAGTTATAGTAAAGTTTTACATCACAATAAGATTTAGTAAAAACTATAAAATAATTCATATTTACACAAATATAAAAAATAATAATAATCTGATAATGTTTTCAAATTCTTTTGGTATATTTAGTTCGTTATAGTAATTTTGAATAACCTTTTACAATTCACAAAATCCAAAGAATATTAGTTCACATCGTATCATTATCCTAAAAATATTTTCTTTCATTCTTCATAAAGAGTGAAATATGAGACACGATATAGTTTTACTTAAAGATTTTTTTTTTAAAGTAAAAATGTTTTATTGTATTATATAAATTTTTGGCTCATTCATACAAAATAATCTTAGTAATTTTAAATTCTTCTTGTTTATATGAGCGGTAAACAACGATAAATAATAACATGTTGCGACAAAGATGATCCTCACTGGAGTGTGACACTATGCGCACGTTATCACAAGAATGCTGTATTGTGAATGAGAAAGAAGAACATTATTGACACAAGCCCGCTCACTGCAGCATACAAAGAATAAGAAAGAAGCATTGTTGAGAAGCTACTGTGTTTGCTCACTTTTTTTTTTCTCCGGTAAGTTCTTTCATAAGTCGGGGTGTCGAGGTCTCGTCACTCTTGAGCTACGCAAACACCGCATTCTTCTTTACAGCTTGTATTATTATTTTCTTCTCCACAAAAAGATTGACTCCTAAAGTGCTCCGCTACCTTCATAAAGCTCAGGTATTTTTATATACTCTCTCTCTCTCTCTCTCTCTCTCTCTCCTACCGCCTTCTCAATGGGAGCTAAAGAAAACTATATAAGGGGGAAAAAAGAAGAAAAAGAAGAAGAAAATATCAAGAAAAAAAAATACGAAGAAAGAATTTGTTTTTCAATCCATTGTGCGTCGCTAAGTGTTTGTTCATGTAGTTCTAATGAAGCGTAAGACACACACACAGAGAGGTAAAATATAGCGGCCATTGTTGTGGATTGCTTCACTTGTGAGACATCGCTGAAATATTTTTATTTTATACTTTTTGTTGCATGTATATATGGAAAATTTTTGTATCAAAATTATACTTAACATAAAATCTAGTAACAAGATAACTAGAGAGAGAGAGAGAGAGAGAGTTTCACATTCATATACTTCTTATACCTGTGAAAAGTTTTGTCAAACTATTTTATTAGCTCACATCATGTTTGAATTTAATCATGTTTTATTTTTATCAATTTAATATTATGTATCATTCACATTTCTCCATTCAGTGTGATATATAGTTTTCGTATATAAAAAATTGAAGTATTATCTCGTAATGCTATAAAAAAAATCAAATTAGGGATTCTTTGACATTTTTCTGCACACGGAAAAAAAATTACTAACAGTTAGCTGTATGTTACTAAAATTTTTAGTGAAAAATGACCTAGGAACTTTTCTTTGTTAATTTCAGTAACAAAAGTTAGTTAACTCAATCAACAATACAGTAGTAGTATGTAATTGACAAGTTAGTAAATTTTACCAACTTTGTTTTTTTAAAAAATTGCAACTAACTCAAGTTAATCATTTTTACTACCCTAACTTATTAACTTTTTACTATCTATGCTATTTACTATTCCTGACAAGGTTGCTATATTTTATCAACTTAAATTTGTTATGATATACCTATTATAGTTGGATATTTATAAATTGATGTCTTTTTTTATTATATAAACCTGGTAAATTAAATAATACACAAATAATTCACTTTAATTACTTGATTTATTAATCTCTTATGATAACTCATGATAGAAATGTTACTTAAAAGTTTAGTTACGTCAAACATATGCAAAAAAGATCAAATATTTAAGTTACTTCACTTTAAAGATAACAAGTATATGTGGAAATTCAAATTTTAGTCAAATTATAAACTTTTTAAAAATTAAAAATATTATTAAAACTTTTTTTGGAACAAAAAAAATATTTTAAATTTACTCGATATTTTATTTGAAAATTATAGTGTTTGTTTTGTTGGAAATAAATTATGTAAAAATAATTATTGTGAAAATATAGTTCTTCTTTTAGCGATTTCCGCCGGTCCAAGTCGGTCACCTTCTACGTTAAAACTTATTTTACTTTTCATTGTTGAAGTTTTTTATTAAACAAACTGTATATTACTAAAGTTTTTTTTTAAAAAACTTAGTTCAAAAACTTATTACTATTTATGTATGTTATTCTTATTATTTATTTATTATTTTTTTTATATATATATTTCATTATTATATATTTATATCTTCTTTTTTGTAGGATAAACGTTGGCACCAATAGTGTGTATGGTGCAGCCGCGCTTCAATCCCACACAGCACGGTTTATCCAATAGATATTCATTGGACAATAGATATCCCAATGTCCAAAATATATCCCGTCCATTTTAAATGAACCTTAAATGTCTATGCATGGGATATTTAGTTCGGATATAAAAAACAAATCCACAATTAGCTGACTACTTATTTTCACTCCGTTTTCATCATGATCTGACAATGATATAAAGTTTTATTTTTATTTTTAATTAATAAATTTATATATTTTGGGGTAATTTTTTTATATCCACTGGTATATCCATAGAATATACAAGAAATATACAAGAGTGGATATATAAAATTTCACTAGCTATATGTTGACTCCTCACTCGTGCTATGTTAATGATGTATTCATTATTCATTATAGTCTATAAATGAGGTTCCTTATGAGTGGAAATAAATAAAGATAAATAGACATTAAATTGAGTAATTAAAGATTAAATTAAATCATTGCACTGTTTTTTATAATAATAATAAAAAAAAGATACTTTAATTGAAGTTAAATTTTGTTTTTTTTTTTAGATTTAATAAATATTTATACAAAATAACTAATTATTGATTAATTTTAATTAATTTAAAAATGCTAAATTATGATTTTACAATTTTTCCCATGAGCGCCTGTAAGATATGCAACACAATACGATAAATACACAGCGGTTCAACCAGTTGCCTACCCGCTAGGATACTTGAGCAATACGACAAGATGGCGGCTTTACGTTACTATAGCGACCAAACCTGAACATAACTATAAACAAAATAATAAATTGAATATTTAATATTATTGCTAATTGTATGCGTGTATATTTAACAGTCAGTTTTTATGAAAGTAACGCATTTTTTAAAAATATATTTTTAATATAAGATTTTTGAGAAATGAAAGTAAAATAATAATTTAACGGATTTTTTTTTCATGTTGCCAATAAATCATTTAATAATTATCAACTGCTATCTTGTGTTAAATAAATATTTATGTATTCATTATACATGGTTATTGGATTTTTATTCATATATACGATATATACACGCAGCACGTGTGCAAAAATTGAAACGATCATGCATATGCAAAATTATGTTAATATTGTAAAACTGATACCTTTTGTGTGCAAATATTTTGCTTATATTACTTTGCCTCGGGATCGGAGTGTGAACATAAACGTTCTCATTGAATCAAACAACATTAACTACAAATTTAATCCGATTTAATCTCGCCACCCTCAAGGATTACTTTTTTAAGAGTTTTTTTTAGCCAGATGTATGAAATAGAAAAAAAAGGTAAAATATATATATATATATATATATATATATATATATATATATATATATATATATATATATATATATATATATATATATATATATATATATATATATATATATATATATATATTCTAGCGAGTGAGGTTTTTGTTGGGAGAATTCAAAAGATAAAATCTTCTTCTCGTTCTCTCTCTCTCTCTCTCTCTCTCTCAACTTGGCTGCTTGCTCAACGCAACTCAACACACATCAACTCTCATTTATTGCCAATTAAAATTCCTCCCGACTGACTTTTTTTTTCTTCTTCTTTTTTTTTTCTTTTAAAGGTTGCTGCTTGGTTTGCTGGTATATAGTAGTGTTAATCACAGCTTCTCTCTCTCTCTCTCTCTCTCTCTCTCTCTCTCTCTCTCTCTCTCTCTCTCTCTCTCTCTCTCTCTCTCTCTCTTTCTCTCTCTCTCTCTCCCTCCCTCACTGCTATATACATCTTGCTGCTTATGTCTACTCTTATGTGTGTGTGTGTGTGTGTGTGTAAGAGAGATAGAGAGAGAGAGAGAGCTAAGAGGCCCCGCTGGCTGGAATGCCGGGGCAGCTATAGCTAAAGAGGCGAGGCCAGATGGTTCTGCTGGTGCAGAGTGTTGTTTCTCTGTCTTCATTCACCTTGTCACACACACAGACAACGCCCAGTCAGATAGTACGCGGCGACGTTCAGTACAGCTCCTCGTTCTTCTGCACACAACTTATATATTATCTACAAGCTCTACATCACAAAATATGTTTATACTTCGCAATATAATACTGCAAACCTAACTTTTTTTTTTTTTTTTTTTTTTTTTTTTGATTACGTAAAAATAATGTATATATATAAAAGCATGTTATTTATGTTGTTGGACAAAGAAAATGCATGTGTATTATGAATATAAATGTAGTTATCACTTTATGGTGCACAGTATTTTCATAATTAAAGTAAACAATCAAGTGCGCATACAAATAAAGTGAGCCAAAAGCCTTAACAATTTTGTGCAGAAATAAACTCGTGATATATTAAATATTAATATTTTTTGATTCGCTAAAAGTTTTTTATTATTATTATTTCAGTACAAAAAGTAAAGCCTGCAGAATTCCTAGATGAAACCCGCAACGCAGCCCTCAACAAAGGGTAGTATATCTTACAGGCGATAATTCAAGATGTCGGCCTGCGCAATGCTGCAAGCATCCCTATAGTGTGTGTGCATGACGTCATAATAAATGCGCTTCGATGCAATATTTGAGTAACGAATAATATTGCTTAGCATAGGATAACATTTATAGGATTTTGCTATTATCTTTTTCGGAAAATAGGTAATTTTTTGACATTATTATTTTTCTCGCATACTTGAAAACCTTATTCACCTTGTTAACAGCATTAATTCTCTCAAAAAAATTGCGAAGTAATTTAAAACTGGCAAAATGTGCCATTTTCCTATACAGACAGAACTTTACTGTTTCTTTTATAGTATTGTTTATTTTACTTAATTCAAAAATAAATGAAATAAACAAGGAAATAAAAATGAATAAATAAATACAAACTAACAATCAAAAATCAATTAAATTTCTTAATAATCTATACGAAGAAAAAGTAAACCATATTTTTGCTTATAATTTCTTGAAGTTCTTGTAAACAAATTGCGCATTAAATTTCATATTATATTATACAATATAAAAATATAATATGTATATAAAAAATGCAATAAATTTAACACATAATTGCTTTTGTGGTTTTCCTTTCTAAATACAAAGTTATATATATATATATATATATATATATATATATATATATATATATATATATATATATATATATATATACTTTTCTCATTATTATTTTCCAATCACACTCGTACACATACACATTTACACGATGTATTATGAATATGTATGTATGTATGGTTACACCTCTTTTGATTTATTTGAATATTCTAAAACTGGTTACTAGCAGTTCATATGTAAAGGTATAACGTACTATGTATTATATTTATTCTATATAATTTTTTACGTCATCGCAGAAATCTTTTTATTATTATAATAACTATATGAAGTAAACCGCTTTGCAACACAATGTGTATGCAGTTTATTTATTTAACACTATGTTTTATTAAACGTGACATCATATTATATTTCATGCACCTATTCTCTGTATCACAGTGAGATTTGCCCTGTGGCCAGGCTAGTTATTATTTTTATAAATATTTGAAGAAAATTAAAGTAATTAACTCTCTGTATAGTATCATAATGGCATAAAATTATTTGTCCGTTATATTGTGATAGAGATGCATGAATAAATATTGAACAAAATAATTTAAAGTTCATGTAAACATGCATTACGATTGCGAACTTGACACATCATACATAAAATGAAAAACAATTATTAATTTAAAATCATATATACTGCACAATGAAACTTAATAGCATAAGTAACTTTTGGAATATTAATAAATAATAACAATAAAATTTTATTATTCACTCACTCACTCACTCACTCACTCACTCACTCACTCACTCACTCACTCACTCACTCACTCACTCACTCACTCACTCACTCACTCACTCACTCACTCACTCACTCACTCACTCACTCACTCACTCACTCACTCACTCACTCACTCACTCACTCACTCACTCACTCACTCACTCACTCACTCACTCACTCACTCACTCACTCACTCACTCACTCACTCACTCACTCACTCACTCACTCACTCACTCACTCACTCACTCACTCACTCACTCACTCACTCACTCACTCACTCACTCACTCACTCACTCACTCACTCACTCACTCACTCACTCACTCACTCACTCACTCACTCACTCACTCACTCACTCACTCACTCACTCACTCACTCACTCACTCACTCACTCACTCACTCACTCACTCACTCACTCACTCACTCACTCACTCACTCACTCACTCACTCACTCACTCACTCACTCACTCACTCACTCACTCACTCACTCACTCACTCACTCACTCACTCACTCACTCACTCACTCACTCACTCACTCACTCACTCACTCACTCACTCACTCACTCACTCACTCACTCACTCACTCACTCACTCACTCACTCACTCACTCACTCACTCACTCACTCACTCACTCACTCACTCACTCACTCACTCACTCACTCACTCACTCACTCACTCACTCACTCACTCACTCACTCACTCACTCACTCACTCACTCACTCACTCACTCACTCACTCACTCACTCACTCACTCACTCACTCACTCACTCACTCACTCACTCACTCACTCACTCACTCACTCACTCACTCACTCACTCACTCACTCACTCACTCACTCACTCACTCACTCACTCACTCACTCACTCACTCACTCACTCACTCACTCACTCACGCACTCACTCACTCACTCACTCACTCACTCACTCACTCACTCACTCACTCACTCACTCACTCACTCACTCACTCACTCACTCACTCACTCACTCACTCACTCACTCACTCACTCACTCACTCACTCACTCACTCACTCACTCACTCACTCACTCACTCACTCACTCACTCACTCACTCACTCACTCACTCACTCACTCACTCACTCACTCACTCACTCACTCACTCACTCACTCACTCACTCACTCACTCACTCACTCACTCACTCACTCACTCACTCACTCACTCACTCACACACACACACACACACACGGTTGCTCTACAAAAATTAATTCATGCTTTACTGTTGCATGTAAAACCGCATAATATATTCACACATTGCGTGTTTCCAAAATCAAGCTCCGTGTTTTATATTTTGATGAATGAAAGAAAAATAACTGTTTAATTTTATTATTATTCTATGGAGAAATAGAATTCAGATTAAGAGGAGCGGCTATAATATCTCATCCAGATTTTGATCGTCTGCTGCCATCAAATTTAGCATCACTTTATACATTTACTGAGTCTGCAGTATTATACTGAGTACCTCATGCATGCGTCATTGAACCTTTGTAATTAAGGTATATGCACAACTGAGTAATATATTATACTACATTAATTCTACATGCACAAGATCGCCCGTGTAATATGTCACAATGCATGTTGTCACCTGTTAATTTTCAGATATTTGGGTCTATTGGCTTGGACTGGACTGGCAACTGGACTGGTGGTTGCGAGATATTGCGGGGCTAGCGCCAGATAAATAAACCATATACCCAACATATAGGAAAAACGTTATTTTTGGCCCTTCTCCTTGTCGTAAGGAAATACAATGAAATTTTAGTATTTTTCTTTGATTTAAACAACTATAATTTTAAATTTATATTTAAAAACATCAATATAATTAGTAAGCAACTGGCCTTTGTTATTTTGATTTTATTATTACTTGATGAAAAATGAGACTTGGCAAATTAAAGTCATCCTAATACTGTTTTGTGCTTTTTAATGACATTATAATGTACGCGGCTTTGAAGCAAAAGTTCAAATTAACAAGTACAACCACCTATAACACCAATAATAAAAATAATACATAAATATAAAATTTTCTTATTATTATTTATTAATTTTTTTTTTTATTATTATTATAATTTACATATATACTCGTGCAGTTTCATTTGCAGTTATAAAATAACAGGAAAAGATTAAAAATATTGATATAAATTAGTTGAATTGAAATGACAATGCCGGAAATCAATACTATACATGTATATATAAATTGAAACAGGTGTCTGTGTATATAAGTAAGTAAGTATATAATGTATGTATGTATATATGTACTGATGTTTATGTACTTGATGAAGAGAGAGAGAGAGAGAGAGAAGTTGCAGGTATGCAAAGTTGGTGTTGCAAATACGTGGGCGTACAGGCAGGCAGGCTGGCTGGCAGCTGTGGAGAGAGAGAGAGAGAGAGAACATGAACAACTCTCATCTCATCTCATGGAGCTAAGCAAGCAAAGCTTATATATACCGAGGACACACAGGTGTGCGGGTGACGCAAAACAAAAACAACATTACACTGCTGCACGGCCGTATACCGCGGGTCATTTTGAGGTCAATTCTACAACATTTGCGTTGCGACATTCAAACTTATTATTATTATACTCGACGTTATAGCATCATTTATCACATACAATATATACTTTATACCAAACATTATTTGTATAATTTACAGCCAAAACACAATTATATTTTTCAACAATAAGACTGAAATTTATCTTGTCTGAATAATGTCACTTTGATTTAGTATGTATTTGTATATAGGGTGTATGCGGATGACATCATATTTATTGCGCTTGGAGGCCATACTGGAGTAGTGCATAACATTGCTCAGCATAGAAAAAACTTCATTTTAGTCAAATTTCTTTGGGAAATTTGTTAATTTTTCGTTAATGTTATTTTTCTCACATACTTGAGATACTAATTCAACATATTTACAACATCAATGCTCTCAAAAATATTGTATAGTGTTTTTATACTGGCAAAATGAGTTATTTTCCTATGTCACCCATGTTATTGAGTTATCCAACATGGCGACGACTTTAACATGAATGCATAGACCCTATACACGAGTAAAATATTAATTAAAATATTAAAATTATGCCTAATTAATTTATATAGTATTACTTTAACAACACAATTTTCTTAATATTCAATATTGGATGCATAATTGTTATAGATATGCGGTTATTAGATGCTATATAGTGCGACATATATAGTGTCATCTATTATGTGGTCCTTTCTTGTACACTTTTCACCAACCAAAGATTTGTTGTTATTTATTTATTTTTTAATTTTTGTATGTGTTGTATTTTTTTTCTTGCTTATATTTGTTATTGTTTATGTATGTATATTTTATACAATATGGTGAAAATAAATAAATATTAAAGAGTTTACTACTACCCATGTGTAGAAAATGTCGCATGATTACAAATATCAAACATATTCAGATTCACAAGCTTATTTTTATATATAGCTCCTTAGTATAGTAAGAAAATCATTAAAATGGTATAGGAATTTTTTCTATAATAAATATTCTTGCATGAACCCTATTAGCTAATTTTGACAATATTATTTGTGCGTACAGTTTTTATAGTTTTTTGTTATGTTAATGTTTTTTAATGTATATGGGATAAGCAGAACATATAAAATTCTGGGCTCAAAGAAAGTCTTTGTTTTGCAAAATTACAATTATTGTTCAGACGATTGATGTCACTATGAGTAATGGACTTCACACTGTATTATATATATATATATATATATATTATATAATACAGTGTGTATTATAGATACATGATGCTGGGGATTTCAACAATATGTGGAAAAGCTTCTTAAAGTTTTAGTATTTTTATTGAATAATTATACTTAATAATAATAATAAATGGTTTTTATTACGAGGCCAAAAAGGGTGCATACCCACTTACATGGTCCTCTGACTTATTCTTAACATAATTAGATATTATCGTCAGAGTATTTAATTTTTACAACAAAATCATAAAATACATAAACATATTATATAAATATTATTTCACTATAGTAATAAAACATGATAAAGAGCATATATATATTTCTTATTTACTTATTCTTATACAATTATGCTAAACAAGTTTATCATTATGGTGCACCAGTAGAACAAATATGTTATGCAGCATAATTATTTATTCCGAAATATAGTAACTGTACACGTTTTATGTATAATACGCTTTATTCGTTAAATGCGTGGTTAAATTTAATAAAAAATTAAAAAAAAAATGTGCCACCATGAAAACAATAAAAATTTAACGTAAAATAGAACTTTAACATATTGACATATTAAATTGCTTAAAGTCGGCCTCAATACAGTTGTTCCATTATCAGGCCATTTCCATGGCATACACTAAAAAATAGACGTGTATAATCGACGTTCTAAACGTTGAAAAGCTTGTACACAGTTTCGTCATGCTTTAAACGTTGATATTTAACGCTTACGTGTGACGTCACAAACGTTTATAATCAACGCTTAATTACAATTAGATGAAAAAGAACCAAACTCAACTGGTAATTAGTATTCTATACTGTATCATAAATTTTTTGATGACCGATTTGGGTATGAAAAATAGAGTTACATCCAAAAATGCAATAAAATTTCTAACGGGTTGGTAACTTTTCGAAAAAAACGCACTTTTTGGGCAGAAATAAAAAAAAAACTCAAATTTTTTTTCCGTTGATTCTAGTTAAAGAATAAAAAAATAAACACTATTTATTCTTATGCATATTTTGATTTTTCGCATAGAACACAGGAAATTGTGTAAAGTAAGTTTTTATATTATTTCTAGGTGGAGAAGGACGTTTATTCCGTTGAAAATTGACGGTTTTTATCAACTCTATTTATGCTGATAAATCAACGTTTAAAGTGAAATTGTACTTAAGCGTTGAGTTTTCAATACAATAAGAGTTGAGTTTTGAAACGTTAATTATCAACACTTATAACCGTTGAAAAAACACTTATTCCGTTGATTGCTAACGAAATTTTTTAGTATAAGTCTTGTTATTATGCCATGGGTGCACAGAACAGAGGGTAAGTCATATATGGTTCCTCTATACCGCAATAGTAAAACACACCTGAAGTGCACCTCACCCCTGCTCAAGGTCGTGATACTAAAGTTAATTATAAAGTCTGCTAAATCATCGATCATGTCACTTAATTACTTCACTATACCTACCTTTAAAATTTATTTAAACAAGTAAATTTAATTTTGCCTCCGAGATCGCAATCAGCTGCAGCTCTCTATCGTCGTCACATTGCAAGTGAGTGCGTGACTGTGATTGCATCTATATAACTGTCAGGTGACATCGCCACCTCGACTGTCTGCTCTTGTACATTTTATCAAATAGCAGATAAACTGAAGATTACAGAAATAATTGAACAAAAACACAAGCCTATATCAAAATGTTACAACGTTAATAAAGAAAACACGACGTGCGAGCAAAAGTGTACTTTTTACATACTTGAATTATCAACATAACATACCTGTGTACATAATGTTAAAATAAAGCCTTTGTCATTATATTGATTTAATTACCTGTTTAATTATTTATTTATTTTGTGTTTAATATTTGGATAACTAATTACTTTTTATGTTCTTTCTTTCTTTCTTTCTTTCTTTCTTTCTTTCTTTCTTTCTTTCTTTCTTTCTTTCTTTCTTTCTTTCTTTCTTTCTTTCTTTCTTTCTTTCTTTCTTTCTTTCTTTTCTTTCTTTCTTTCTTTCTTTCTTTCTTTCTTTCTTTCTTTCTTTCTTTCTTTCTTTCTTTCTTTCTTTCTTTCTTTCTTTCTTTCTTTCTTTCTTTCTTTCTTTCTTTCTTTCTTTCTTTCTTTCTTTCTTTCTTTCTTTCTTTCTTTCTTTCTTTCTTTCTTTCTTTCTTTCTTTCTTTCTTTCTTTCTTTCTTTCTTTCTTTCTTTCTTTCTTTCTTTCTTTCTTTCTTTCTTTCTTTATTTCTTTCTTTCTTTATTTCTTTCTCTACCTTACATATAAGATGGTATATCTACGCACTTACAACTCTCATTATTTTCCTCGTAACATAAAATATTACCTAACTGATTTCTCTCGCTGCTGTCTTAACAAATAATGACCTTATATATTTTATGTCATAATTTATAAACATGATCAAAACGAGGATTAAAATTCAAGCTTATAAAATTATTATATGTGTGGAATGTAAAGAATTTTTTTAGAAAGAAAAAAAAATATATATATATAATGATTTTCCTTTTAAAATAAAAACAAGTAAAATGGAAATAAAAATCGTGCTTTTATATATCAATTTTACTACACGAGATAGAAGTAACTTATTAAAGAGCACTTTTGTCTTCATTTTTTTTCTTCTTCTTGAGATCAGTTTTGGATGGACCAACAATATTTTGTGGTGCGATGAAAGGGCGTTGTTATCAGAGAGAGAGAGAGAGAGAGGCAGCAGCAGCCAGGTGCGAGGCCTCAGGCGTGTAGCGCCGACTGATGGAACCAAATTAGCGTTCAAGGGCGGACGTAGCGACAAAAACTGCCATGCCAAGTCTCTCATTCAACACAAATTTCAACGTCATTTTACTTTATGTATATAATATAAATACTTTTTATTTCACAAGTTAACATTTTTTATGATGAATAATATTATACACATAAAAATATATGGTAAAATAATTCTACTTTTTATATTTGAAATCAATACCAACTATAAGTTATAAAAAAACATTTATTTTGTAATTCTATAACTGCATTTTTTTAATGTTATATAGAATGTTGATTTAGAATAACTTTTTTCAGTTTATTTTGAGAAAAGGATTTATATATGAGTTCTGATCTTTTAAAAGTTAGCTTTTTGACGTCATCAAAAATTAAAATTGCTGTTTGTTTACGTTTTGAGTATTATATACGATCGCGTCTATTTTCGTCCAAGTTTATATATTATGCTTGCTATTTACACGAGAAACTACGCATTAATAAATGTAAACAATCGTGGCGATTTTATTTTTATTTAATTTTTATTATTATTGTTTTTTTTATGAGCGTCAGAAAATTCAAAATATCAATTTGAGGATCTCATTCAAAAATTAATTCAAAATATTAAGAATATCGTGAAATTATACTTTTTGTTAATTTTTTTTTATTTTATTCTTTTAAACTCTTAATTCATATATAATATATATTTTAAAGAGACATTTATTAATAACATTATATTATTATTACGCATAATAATATAGTTTTTGTAATATTATTATAGTTTATTATTGACTAGTAAAGGAACAACGGTTTTGAGGCCGACTATAAGCAATTTCGGTCACATCCGCTTCCGTTTCTCCTCACTACGCATGCGCAGTAAGTCGAATCGGAAGCGGATATGAGCGAAATTGCTTATAGTCGGCTTCAAAACAGTTGCATATATGTGCGTGGATAACACAAAATTTGAGTAGAAGTAAAATTAATGAAACAACAATATTTATGTAAATAAAATCGTGATTGTTGTAATGTCAATTAAAATATAATATGAGTTTTTTTTTGTTTTTTGTTTTTTTTTTACATCAAATTTATTATATTCTGGCAAGAAAGCTAAAATTAAAAACAACATGGAACAAAAATTGTTGAATTCAGTCATATATCATTTTGAGTTGATTTTAATATATGCATTTATAATAATACTTTTAACTGGCTGTATAAATGGGATAAATTGAGAGGTATTTGGCATGTGTTGTACTGTATATGCACGATGCACGGACAATGATAATAAATACGAAATAATTATACTATCTCATTTTCAGCACAATTTGTTCATTTTGTCACTGCTCAACGGTCCTCTCGAATACGGGGGGCTTAGTAAGACATATACTATGCTATATTGACATAAATTCAGCATAAATTACGTCATTTATTTTTTCCTTGTGTTATGCAAAGTTGCAGATAGAATGTAATGTATAGTATGCCTGATTTAATACAAGATCCAAACATTCACATTTACTTATATCTATAGTCACATCTATAGGACATGAAGTAAATAAACAAAAGTTGCTAATTATTATTATTCTTGTATGAGTTATGCACTTCCTTGCGCTTTGTCGCCGCATGTTTGTGGTGCCTACAGCCTTGATTTTGCATTGTTCAGCATAGGGAAAAACATCATTTTTCATCTTTTCTCACAAAAATAAAAGCATTTTTCTTATATTCTTGTAGCTTATTATAGGAGCTAGAAATAAGGCTCAGATTGAGGTTTGAAGTTAAGTTTCCTAATAAAATAAAAAATGAAAATGACGTTTCCCCTATGCTGGCCTGTGTATTTCTAACCAACAAAATGGCGGCTGTTAAATATAAGTGCAACCGGTCTATATGATGATAAACAAAAATAAAGTGTGAGTGTCATGTCTGAATATAAACAAAGGCCATGACCTTTCATATTTTGTCTTGCAATACATATGTATGTAAGCAATTAAAATAGGGTGGTTCTTTTCTTGCAAAACTTGCAATAAGTCTTGAGCTGTTACTACAATGCATCATTTATTGTGAGAAACTTATTTAAAAAAATTTAAAAAAAAAAAAAAAAAACCTCATTAACACATTTTCTATTTTTAATATTACAGAAAAGAAAAAGTTTTCTTGAATATTAAGAAATGATCATAAATATCCAAAGATCAGGTATCAGGTATGTATATATTATATACATAATATATATTTTTATTTTTTCCAAGAAATGCTTCATGGTATTTATAAATTCTGGTAGGTTTATAATAAATCTGACAAAGCTTTCGTATTTTAAATCTCTTTTTTTTTTCTTTCTAATATTATACGTATATATATGAAATAATATAAGAATTAGTCTTAAATTTTCTTTTGTAATATACTGTTTAGTTATACAGGGATTTTGTGATGGGTTATATTGAGTTAGCATGCACAGATGCATAGAGAGAGAGAGAGAGAGAGAGAGAGAGAGAGAGAGAGAGAGAGAGAGAGAGAGAGAGAGAGAGAGAGAGAAGTGTGGTAGACTGCTGGTCGCCGTGTGCAGATGCCAACACGTCTGTCGAGGGATTAAGCACGTGTCAGAGTGATCGAGCGTGGGTGCCAAGCTGTCTGTCTGTCTGTCTGCTTGTCCTCTCAGGTGCAAGCAGTGGGCCATACTCAACATTATAACAAGTAACAAGGTAGAGATAAAGTCATGCACAAGGTATAGTGGTAAAGTCACAATGGAAAGTATAAAATTTTGCAATGCAATGTATAACAATAACAAAATAAAAGTGCAAAATTTCCGATACGACAAACCAGAAGATTTTCCCCAACACTATGTATCATTTAAATTTAAATCCATGTTTTTGTTTTTAGTGTTAGTTTTTATACAAATTTAATGAAAGCAAAGAAATATATATAAATATATATTGACTAATAAAGGAACAACTGTTTTGAGCCTGACTATATAAGCGATTTTGGTCACATCCGCTTCCGTTTCTACTTACTACGCATGCTCAGTACGTCAAAACGGAAGTGGATGTAAGCAAAATCGCTTATAGTCGGCCTGAAAACAGTTGTTCCTTTATTAGTCAATATAGCCATTAAAAAAGTCACAAAAATTAACCATTTTTCGGAGGTATTTAAAAAAAAAAAAAAAAAAAAAAGACTTGTATATTTTAATGGTTTATAGTTATTATCATGCAGTTAAAAATTTCTAGAAAAAAATTTATTTTGATTTCAAACATGTAAAAGAATTTCTGTACTGTAGTAGTTTCTTTAAATAATTAAAAAAAAAAAAAAAGTTAGTCCCGCATATTGCTATAAAGAATAAAAAAGAAATTATGGATCTCTATACTTGTATACTGTGTTTCACTAAACTCTATTTTTTTTATTTTTTATTTTTTGATATTTACTGTATGTCTTACTAAGCCCCCGTATTCGAGAGGACCGTTGAGCAGTGACAGAAGGTAGCCAGGAAAGGCGCAAGCGCCCATGTTAAACCTGATCTACCCTTTGAGGGGTGAAAGGATGTAAAGGAAGAGGTAGAGTGTTGGTAGAAAGGATTGGAAGGTAGCGGCTGTGGCCTATATAGTTAGGAACTGCCCAGTCATTCGACAGGGTGGTGCATGCAGGAAACCACAGAAAACTGCATGCGTGGACAGCCGACATCCAAGTATTACCTTGGATGCCTGGCCGACCTCTGCAACTCAGTAGCACACACACAAGTCAAGCCACACCGCGAACCAACATTCCACACCAAGCACAGGTGACTCTTCATGAAAAGTCCCTCTGCAGGTATCGAACGCTGGCCGACGGCATGGAAACCAAGCATCTAAATGTGATAAAGTGAATGTGATGATGTACTTATTATTATTCAGTGAGAATGTGTAAAGTTAAGATGTATTTTGATAAATGCTACTTGAAAACTGATAATTATAAATATGGATAATAAAATTATGAAACACTCTTTATGACGTGTGATTATTGTTAAAAAAATATAGTCAGAGGACCATGTAAGTGGGTATGTACCTTTTTTGGCCTCTTAATAAAAATAAATTATTATTATTATATTATTATGAGTTCTTTTCTTTCTTCTTCTGAAACACCAACACCGGAATCTTATACTTGATTTAAGGTGAAGGTATGAGAAAAATCCAGTACCAATTATGTTAGAAACTGCAGGTGGTATACAGAGGGGTCACAAACTAAGCACTTTGCGCACGATGTTAGCTGTGCCAAGAACTGCAGCTTTCTGCATGACACGTAAATGCCTATGCTCGAGGTTTAACTTTTCTCTTACTTTTAACCAATCTTTGCTATAACCAGACCATTCACAGAAACCACAACAGGGACAATTTCAACACTTATCAGCCGATACATATCCTTCAACTCAAAATGGAAAGCGGCTGATACTTCCTCTTCTTCTCAGCAACTGTAGTAACTACATGATTGTCCAGAGGAACAGCAACATCAATGATTATCGCTGTTTGAGCTTGTCTGTCAAACAGAACCAAATCTGGCCTGTTTGCCTCTACTGCTCTGTCTGTTACAATAACGGAGTCCCATTATTATATTATTATTATACTTTTCCCTCAAATTCTAAATGATTTCAGTGATTCCCTCCTCTGATATTAAAGCCATAGACCATACATAAAACAACATATTTTTTATGTGCTTTTAATGAATAAACACGAAATGGGATCTTTAAAACTGATGACAATTTTTACCAGAATGTTAATGTAGCCTCACGAGATAGCGTGAAAAAGCTGTAAAGTATGCAATTTGCGTGAAAATTCATGTTTATGACGTCAGAAACATGCAAATATTAGTATATGAAAATGTTGTGCGGGATGCATAAATCGAATTTTCTGATCACTGCTACGGGGCTACTGTTGGGTTTTGAGACAAACTAAAGTTATTTTTGTAAATCCCATTAAGTGTTTTGTGATATAAATGCTTATGTTTTTCTCTGCACAGAAAAAAATAAAACATGTACGGTAACTAAAAAACTTCATTTGCTCAGAAATAGGTGTAAGAACTGAACATTCCGTCTCCACAATTGAAAAAATGAAAAGGAGATATTTATCACAAATATTTTTTTTTAGATGTGACAATGCTACCTTTTCCCTTGTATTAGCTCCCAAAAACAGTTGAGAAGTATTGTATTGTCCATCACGGTACATGTAAAACCGCCCGGGGCCTCGCGTGGCTTACCTGCAGCTAGGGTTTAAAAGCAAAGCAGGTGTAAGGTGTGCGTATATAGTATAGACATTGTCATTATGAAATTTTATTTCATTATTATTTTTTATTATTCAAAATAAAATGCACAATGTAATTAACTTGCATTTACTATATTAATATGTACACAATTTTTTTTTATTGCACACTGATAGATTAAATATGATGGCTAAATATAACACGAGTATAATATTGTTTATAGTATTATATTATACTGTGTAATAATTTGGATAATTCCTATTATACAGATACATATACAGTATTATAAGTATTATAATTAAATTTTAAATAAAATTAAGCCTATACGATATTTCAATAATGTATAAGTTATAATTGTATTTATAATATTTTACTTAATTAAGTAAAATATTATAAATTAATTTATACAATATAAAGATATATATATATATTCTTAATTTCTTATATTGATATAATAAAAATCAATCAAAATATTATGAATATAAATACAATTATAACATAATAATATAATACCATCTTTTTCATTAATTGTTATTATTTTAAACACACAATTATACAAAATCCAATCAAGACATATATCCTTATCGGTTAATTCATAATTTTTTTACGCAATGTCTTATTAATTTATATTTTTATAAAGTATCTACAGAAAACACGCAAGTTAATTTTCAAATAAAAAGACCTATTTTAGTAGTGAATTATCAAAAATTTTGAATTTATAAATTTTAATTTTATTAAATAAATATTTTATAAGTAACTCAAAAATAATTTTTTCATAATAATAAACTTAAAACAAAAGTGTTAAATTTGTCATCGTGCAATCAGTGTGCAATAAGAAAATGTTTTATACTGTACAGTAAATTTTAATACATTGTTGTATATTATCGATATGTATTAAAATATAATAATAATAAGTGACATAATTAATTTAAAATTTTCTTCATTTTAAGTGTTTTGTAATCTTCCCTCCAAAACTAAAAAAAAAGGGGGCTTCTTTCATCTTCTACGTGTAAAAAGTAAGAAGAAATAATTTAAATAAATATTATCAAAATTATTTGTTTTACGTTAAAAATATCACATTTTTATGAAATTCTAATTAAAATTCATTAGCAATGTTAGTTTTGTAGTAATAATTCAAATTAAGTCAGGTAATCAAAGTGATGAGTTTAAAAAAACAGTGAAGCTTATATACTCTGGAGGCAGCTTGATCCTTTACTCGCGTTAGAATGTTATAGACAGGCAGGTAGGACAATAGATATAGGCTAGGTAGGAGGTAGGGTGTGAAGGTGGAGAGGGAGGCGGTCAAGTAACAAAAGGTCGCAAAATTTGTTTTCATTTTTTTTAACAATACAAGCTTTTGATTATATGTATAATGCAACTGTAGTGTATAGCTGTGCGAGTACTTGCGTGGAAGTTGGGAGAAATATATTTCATTTACCTGACCTGTTGAAGCAGGTGTGACAATCAAAGGATTTTTAAATATTTTTTTTTAGATGAGGTAAATGCAAAAATCAATTGGTTCATATTTAATTCCTCAGTTCAGTTACTTTTCAGTTGTGACAATTGATAATTTTTCTCTGTGTGGTCTATTCCTTTAACAACGCATTATCATGGTAAAGTTGCTGCTCAAGTCATGCAGTAAATGGAAAGTATAAAAATATACCGCGCGTGCAATTGGATACTGCATGCAGGACGAAGTATATTTTATTTCAACTTTATCTCTGTCTCAGTTAATAAAAGACAATAAATAAAAATCTTAAGTCTTATCTAGCTTGCATGAGATTACCATGGATTATCATTTTACTGTGTGAACTGCTGTAAGAAACACTTCATAAGCATATATGTGTGAGAAACTTCATTCCTCTGTACAAATGTGTATATTATATATATATATATATATATATATATATATATATACAGTATACAGTGTATATAATATAATTATATGTATATAATTATATATAATATAATGTGCAGTATTACATACATGATAAAAATCAAGCATAATATGTAACTCTATTCCTCTGCATGAGTCTATATATATATATATATTTGCTTTCATAAAAAATTATTTCTATTGTCATCTATGGAAATGAAATGTATTTAAAGGTAGAGATAGTGCGGTAAAAATATCGCGTTTTTATTGTGACGCAGCGATAGTAACCTCTATATAGCTCTCTGATTGGCTAAATGTAGTTTTGCGTCAACTGAAATCTCCATCTGATCGCATGTATGGCCTAATGTAAGTATAGATAATTTATGTATGTAATCCAAAGAGGATTATTCCCACGTCAGCTGGAGACGTGTATTGCGGGTCAAAATTACATTGATCAAATGGGTAACAAAATATAACTTCCAGGATAAAATAAATTAAAAAGCAACAGAAAATTGAATAACGATATTCTCTTTGGATTACCTAATCTACAAAGTCCATATATAAGAGGTTAGATGCTCCGGGAAAAGTTTAGGCCAAGTTCGCGCATAGTAATTCACCAAAGACGTCATATCACCACTTGAAACTTTGTTCACCTTATCAGTGACGTAACTGGTGAACGACATCGTATTGGCTTAGAACCAAGTACAATCCATCTCAAAATGAAATCTAATGTGCGAGTTGTGTGCTGCGCTCAACCTCTTATAAGCCCAACGCAGCCGTCAGTCGGTCTTTTTGTGACAAGGACCGTTAGAGTGCGCTAGAGTTAAGATTGGTCTAACTTTTTGCGCTAAGCCAATCGGGAGCCAGCGATAGTTGTCGCACGGTTATCGGTCAGGAAACGATTAACGGCTGCTTCGGCCTATATGGACCTTGCCTAATCTATTAAAATACTTTAGTATGGCCATAAGCCAATAGAAATATATTTTTTATGAAAGAGTCTGTACATCATTATAATAAAAACAATGATGGTTCTTTCTCTCATTACTCTTTTTGTTTATCAACTCATGAACTTTCATTGCAAAACAGAAATCACCTTTTTTATGATTTTTACTTTTAAATATTTAAATGAGACAGACTTAAGTAAAAGATTTTATAAATTATAGCCCACCTACCATTTTTTTTCTTCTTTTTTTCAAATGATAAAGGTTAAAGGTTCAGTATATCTTATGATTTTTGTTCGCTTTTTGTCATAAAATTTGTTATCATTTGAAAACTTTTAATGTTTTAGCAGCTAACACTATAATATCAATTTCAGAATTGGTTATTGTTTGATTGAATTGTCAAAATCTAATACTCAAAATACACCCTCAAATTTATGTGTATTATGTTTTTGAGTATTGGATTTCCATGAGTGTAATCAAACTTTTATATGTTTTCTTTTGGTAAATGGCATTGAAGTATAAGATTAGATGCTGGAGATGTTGCAGGGAGAAAGTGCATGTACTGTACTGTACGGGGTCGCCAAGCAGTCTGCAAGAAGGTGCGCCACTCCCACACACATATCTCTCTCTCTCTCTCTCTCTCTCTCTCTCCTAGAATTGCCTGAAGCTCCCTCGTTGAGAGAAGGACGATACCGTTCGACCTGTTTCTTCTCTCTTAAATCTTTCCACATTTGTAGATAATCCTGCACACACACACACACACACACACACACACACACACACACACACACACACACACACATAGAAGAAATAGAGACTCATGAAGACTATGCGCAGCGAAGTTAACACTGAACCAGTAAAGCTCCGTTGTAACGTCACTCTCTATTGCAAAACATGCATAGTGTCACACAACATATAATATTAAAATATATCATATTATGTTCTCAACGTCACGGAAAGAAGAAAATACTTAATTTATGCTGCATTTATGCTATTATAGCATAAATTATGCTAAATTAGAACAACACAAATAATTATGCTGTTCACCATAAAATTTATGTTATATAGCACAATTATTGTGCAATATAGCATAGATTATGCTGTATTGAACAAATTGTGCTAAAAATGAGCTAACATAATTATTACGTAGTTATTTTTGTCCGTGTATATTTACACAAGAAATTGCAAATTAATATTTTCCCCACATGCATGACTCTTTTGTACAAACCCCTTGAAAATTGTAAATAGAGCAACTCTTGGAGTTCATGATGTCAGTAAATGCATAGATCTACAATATATAGATATTGTAAAGTGGGTTGCCTAATTATTAAGTTTCCAGCCCAGTTTGTGAGGTTATTATGTAAATGAGTTTTTTTTTTTTTTTTTTTTTGCTTGCCATATTGTGTATCGTGCTACATCCAATCCCAGTCCCAGTCAAGACATTGTCTTATCGACAGGTAAGGACTTTCCAAATTAATGGAAAAGAACACGGGCCGGCCACGGCCTAAGTAAACAGTCCGGCATTTGCCATGATAGCCTAGAGAAACCGTGGAAACGTCTAGGCAGGCTGGTCAGTACAATCATATCAATCAAGCACCTCCCGAATGCTGTGCGCCGAATGCTGTGCCCGGTTAATACTATTAAGGTCAACATTTATATATCAATAATTAATTTTATATAACAAGATCCCTTTATAAGTATAATATAGAGTGTATGCATTTATGTTAAAGTCGACGCCATGTTGGATCACTCACAAACATGGGCCGCATAGGGAATATAACTCATTTTGCCAGTTTAAAAATACTATACATATATCAGTTATATTTTTGAGAGCATTGATGTTGTTATAATAGATTAATTGAATTAGTATATCTCAAGTATGTGAGAAAAATAATATTTTTAACAAAATAATAAACTGATTTTTTAAATAAAATAGCTAAAGTTGAAGTTTGCTCTATGCTGAGCAATGTTATTTATTACTCCAGTATGGCATCCAAGTGCATTAAATATGACGTCATGGGCATGACGACTCTATATACCCTAAAGAGAATACATTATTATATAGAAACACTGTGAGTTTATATGTTACTATACGTATATTTATAACTTTATTTGAAGAAATTCGTTAGTTAAAGTCTCCATCGAGTATATGCTTTGTATTTTTATATTTAAACATACATAGACATAATGTATTATATAGGATTACATGATATTTTTAACATTGAAAAAAGACACTCAAAAAAAAATTGTGTATTACTTATTTGAGATAAAGATTTTAGGAAATTATTATTATTATGAGCTGCTAAAATAATGCATTTTAGCAAATTATTATTATTATGAGCAGCTAAAATAATGCATTTTAGCAAATTATTATTATTATGAGCTGCTAAAATAATGCATTTTAGCAAATTATTATTATTATGAGCTGCTAAAATAATGCATTTTAGCAAATTATTATTATTATGAGCAGCTAAAATAATGCATTTTAGCAAATTATTATTATTATGAGCTGCTAAAATAATGCATTTTAGCAAATTATTATTATTATGAGCTGCTAAAATAATGCATTTTAGCAAATTATTATTATTATGAGCAGCTAAAATAATGCATTTTAGCAAATTATTATTATTATGAGCAGCTAAAATAATGCATTTTAGCAAATTATTATTATTATGAGCTGCTAAAATAATGCATTTTAGCAAATTATTATTATTATGAGCTGCTAAAATAATGCATTTTAGCAAATTATTATTATTATGAGCTGCTAAAATAATGCATTTTAGCAAATTATTATTATTATGAGCAGCTAAAATAATGCATTTTAGCAAATTATTTATTTACAATAGCTAATTTAACTTTTAAAATAGCCTGAAATAACTGAAATCAACTCAAAACAGTTATTGTTAATAACTTGCTAAATTGCATAATTTTAATTATAATTCATAAGTGTTTATCTCGAATAAGTTAGGGTTCGTAACTCAATTAGTAATGCACCCCCCCCCCCTTCTTAGTGTTAACATTATATTAAATAGTCAGATACACTGTAAAGCATATTTTTACATGTATATTTATTAAGTATTAAATTATAAAGCAGCGTAATTATCTTAATTTTATATATTTTAGTATCTACTGGCAATATTTTAAATACAGTTTTTTGAGAAAACTATATACATAAAGTGTTATATAGAGCTGGAAACAGTGGCTGGAAAACATTCAAAGAGAGATACTACACACGGAAAAAATTATCTAAAGAGTTACTAATTAGAATTTTTTCATAATAAATTCGTTAGATACAAAGTAAACTTTTTAGAATCTAAAGAGTTATAACTATTTACCGCTAAAGAATTTACGTTTATACTAACGAGTTACTCTTTAAACTTTTTGCAAGAGAGTTATTGTTTAGTACTAAAGAGTTATTGATATGTATCTGAATAATTTATTAAATTTATGCTTTCCGTGCAGCGTCTCTATCGCGTCTAAACGTTTCAAGTGAAATTATCACGAGCTCGCCAAACGTTCTATCTACTTAGGGTTTAATGTGTCTATTAGACATGTTTACGTGTTTTAGTTCAAACAATATTTTATGACAATGTCCTCTCCTCACTGATATCATCCATTATTGTGACAATATGATTGCAGTATAGGTTTGTTTGATCACGGAGCTGTAGTATGTGGAGTTGCAATGACTGGAACTGCTTTCTATATATATGTAAGCTATAAATAACAATATGCAAATATATGTTGCAACATTAACTGACGGTGCATCAATACCATTTCTTCTGCGGTTCATACTTTCAATTTCACAGCACTTACTTCGGTACAAAGTCAGTGTTTGGTTTTCAGCAATGTTTGTTATTAAATATTATAATAATTCTTATAATAATAATATTTTAAATAATATTGGTTCCATGAAGTGATATTTAAAAAATGTGATTTCGTATAGTATATGTATAATATAAAATAATTTTGACGATCATTCAATTCGACCGTCACTATCTTTTTGTTTTTTGTTTTTAATGAGATTGAGACAGGTATAGATTGTTTTCTTTACACAAATTTCAAAAATCTTTGATTTCAACAATGCAAAATTTAATATTTAATATTTTGAATTTTTATAAAAATTAAAATATAATAATATTATGATACTTTAGTATACATATTTTATTATTGAACTTTAATTTTTTTATTTTAGAGTGCTTTGTGTGTAAGTATATATATATATATATGTGTGTGTGTGTGTGTGTGTGTGTGTGTGTGTGTGTGTGTGTGTGTGTGTGTGTGAGAGAGAGAGAGAGAGAGAGAGAGAGAGAGAGAGAGAGAGAGAGAGAGAGAGAGAGAGAGAGAGAGAGAGAGAGAGAGAGAGAGAGAGAGAGAGTTGTCCGAGAAGAATAAAAAACGTGGACTGAATTTTAAGTGCTGCCAAGATTTGCTACTTTGTATAACAGTGTATGTTAAAAAAAAAAATAAAAAAAAAAACGCATGTTTTGTCTTTTTAATGCCAGTATTTCAAGTAACAAAAATTATATGCACTCTGACATTATACATGCACTGTTACTATCATTTTTAGGACCATTATACAATTTATGTAAGAAAATAAGAACTTTTGCATATAGCCAAACAGGTTCAATCTTAATATAAGAATAAATTTTTAAATAATTTTTAATAAATGGCGAAGACTAAAAAAAATTAGTTTTTAATATAAAATTTGCATATTCTAAAAAATTACTTTGTCCTGAATCGATAGAATAAGTATAAGATAAGATCAACGAAGCTGAAGGTAACGTAAGGCAACGACTGCGAATTTCGTTCGTCTTTTCCGAATTTGCCCGATCGACGAGATCTATTTCCGGTAAAAAAATTTCAAACAAAATTACACACGATAATATTTTGCCGCCATCAAAACGTAAAAAATACCGGAAATAAAGATTTAAATCTTGCAGCAGACGCACGAAATGCGCAGTCGATGCCTTACGTTATCTTTAGCTTCGTTGGATAAGATAAGATAAGATAAGATAAGATAAGATAAGATAAGATAAGATAAGATAAGATAAGATAAGATAAGATAAGATAAGATAAGATAAGATAAGATAAGATAAGATAAGATAAGATAAGATAAGATAAGATAAGATAAGATAAGATAAGATAAGATAAGATAAGATAAGATAAGATAAGATAAGATAAGATAAGTTAAGATAAGATAAGATAAGATTTCTTTATTGACCCAGGCAGTTTATAGTAATATGTGTTACAACAAGCGTTGGTCTTATGTCAAAAAAATATTTACAATGAATTATAATTAAAAATATATAATTAAATAAAATTACTTTCATAAAATGTAAAAAAAAAATACTTTCAGATAGATATTCTAATTTTAAAATTCCTTAAGTATTTGTAATTAATGTTTTAAAGTCACAAAATGACGTCACGGGTGTCGAATGTTTTCCTATGCTCACATACATAAGTTGATGCCCACTTTAATTGTTTTTTCATGGCACGTAACGTCATTTTTCGATTTTCAAAAATTCCTATAATGAATTTAAAAATTAGAATTTGACATGAATCGATTCAGGTCAATATCTTCATTTAATAAAATTACCACCTTAATTTTGTTGTAGGCTTCCTTGTTGTGATGTGAAACAAAAAAACAAATGTAATTGAAAAATAAAATCCCCCACGATACAAAATTATAACCGCATACATGCCAAACACGTTATGGACTATTAGAAGATAAAAAAAATAATGTTAAAACGTATAAATATAAAAGTGTAATTATTGTAACATTCCTTCCTTCCTCGATAATAATATAGTAATAATTTTATTTACCACGTCATCGTTTGCCAAAAGTTTTTTTAAGAATGGATTCTCTTTAATTTTGAAGATGACGTAATTCTCATGTAGATTATACTAAGAAAACAAAATAGTATAGAGCAGTTGTAAAGAATGGGGTGAAGAGAGAGTATACCTAAAAAATCACACACAATTTGATGCTATAGTTCGAATTATAGACATTTAAAGTGTTTTATACCATATGAATGTTTACTCATTATACCACAGTAGTGTATAAATAAATAATTAAATAAATAAATAAATAAATAAATAAACAAATAAATAAATAAATAAATAAATAAATAAATAAATAAATAAATAAATAAATAAATAAATAAATAAATAAATAAATAAATAATTAAATAAACAATCATCTTTATTCAAAAAAATGCATATAGAGAAAAAAAATACATAAATATATTTTATATTGGTGTATACTGTGTCTTATATAGTGAAACATGGGTATTATAGGTATATATTGTGTCTACTATAATGAAATGGGTAACTAGAGAGCATACACCTTCTTTAGGTCATATAAATAGTAACCCATATATCACTTATCATAGTAAGCTATAGGGTGTATGCATTCATGTTAAAGTCAACGCCATGTTGGATCACTCAATAACATGGGTGGCAAAGGAAAAGAACTCATTTTGCCAGTTTAAAAAAAACTATGCAATATTTTTGATAGCATTGATTTTGTAAATATGTTGAATTAGTATCTCAAGTATGCGAGAAAAATCACAATAACAAAAAATTAATATATTTTTCAAAGAAATTTGCCTAAAAAGAAGTTTTGCCTATGCTCAGCATTGTTATACACTACTCCAGTATGGCCTTCAAGTGCATTAAATATGACGTCATCCGCATACACCCTATAGGAACCTCTACCAGTTTGAGTATTTAGTGTGTGTGTGTGTGTGTGTGTGTGTGTGTGTGTGTGTGTGTGTGTGTGTGTGTGTGTGTGTGTGTGTGTGTGTGTGTGTATGTGTGTGTGTATGTGTTTGTGTGTGTATGTGTGAATGTGTGTGTGTGTTTGTGTGTGTGTGTGTGTGTGTAAATATATAATACAGTAATAATACACACAGACACAGATACATAATAACTCATATGCTTCGGTGCACATTCAAAGTAATCGTATATGGTATATCTACAAACTTTGATGCAGTTTGAGACTAAACCTTTATTTTCTGAGTGTGTAGCCCTCTTATTATTATTACTATTTTTTATAATAACACACTACAATAAATTGTAAAGTGAAGAGTATATCATATATATAGAGAAAATGAGACTATATTAAAAAAAAAATGTAAAAGAATTTATACAAAGAAGCTGCTGCATCAGCTTTTTGAAGCAAAGCTGCTTGCTGCATGTTGGTGTGGAGTGCCGTGGTTGGAGCCGCGCACTCTTTTAATGATTAATAACCTGAAAGTCACGAGAAACCCATTCTTTCCAGGACCTGCTGAGTGAAAATACTTAAAACCTACAATGGAAGCTTGCTTTAAGGTTTTTTTATAGCCTCCCGGCAATTCTCATATATACAATATTATAATATACAGAACAGTGGAAGTAAGAAATAGAAAACAATAAAAATAATATTCTGTGTGCCGCATATAACATAACAATCGCAAGCACAATGTCAGAGCAACACACAACACTTTTTGATTAATAGTTGTTCAGCTCCTCGGATACATATATATAATTGTTAAGAGACCCTCTCTTATATTATTGTTATATATGTGTATGTGTACAAATATACATATGAATGTTTTTGAGGTCAAGAACACGATAAAGATTATTTAAAAAAAAAAATTAATAGAGAGAAGAAAATAGTTTGTTTGTAACGTACATTCTTACACCTGGCGATCGAGCAAGACGTAAGAGAGAGAGAGAGAGAGAGAGAGAGAGAGAGAGAGAGAGAGAGAGAGAGAGAGAGAGAGAGAGAGAGAGAGAGAGAGAGAGAGAGAGAGAGAGAGAGAGATCATTCTCGCAATCTCACTGCAGTAATAAGAGTTTTCTTTATAGCTTTTTTAAGTTTTCAAGATTTCTGTTTTGTTACTTTATTTATCTTCAAATTTTTATTATTTTTTTTAATTTATTTTTATTAATATATACTAATGTTGTTTTTTGCTAATCATTTTTGTATATTATGCAAATATTTATGTTTGTTGTTGTTGTTGTTGTTGTTGTTGTTGTATTAGGTGTGAACAAAAAATATTATTTTCATCCATCATCCATAATTATCTTTACTTTAAAACTGCGGAGCAATTAAAGTTTTTGAAGAACTCACTCCTATATTGGGTGTCAAATTTGCATATTTTTTCACCTTCATATCATTTGATTGATATGCTACTAAATACTTTATGAGACGTATTTCACGATTAAACGTGTTTTTAGAGCTTTTCCTGAAGCGTAGAGCTGTTAAAAGTTTAGAAACCCTTGGTGCAGTATGAGCCACATTTAACATGATAAACTTAACAATGCGACTTCTGACGGTGACCAACTTGATACCTTTTATTATTGACAATGATTGGAGCTGTAATTTTGAAGTTGCATTAAATAATAAATATTAATTGAGTGTATGTAGGACGAGAGATGACGAGTGAGATAAATTATTGGAACTTTGACATTTTTATGCAAGAACGCATAAGTTTGTTGTTGTTATTGTTGTTGTTTTGTTGTTGTTGTTGTTGTTGTTGTTGTTGTTGTTGCTGTTGTTGTTGTTTTTTGCATATTTTTTAGCAGCGTAAATTTTAGATGTTTTGAAACATTGGATTTTTTTTAGTAAAATGAGCAGTGATAAAAACTTCTTGCATACCAATATACAGTTCTATTGCGAGGGGTGTCCAAAATATGCATGATTTCTCACGCAGAACATCGATGGATTTGATCTAATCTGAAAAATTGAATAAATTAATTGAAATTTAAGATCTTTCAAAATGCATTTCAAATACCCTATATACAAGAGGATTCGAGATTCGCGCAGGAAAACGATAAAGGATCTCTAATTTCCACCCTTTAACGAGAACATTCTTTTAATATTTTTTTTAGACAACCACTGCATATAGACCGGTTGCACTCATATTTATGAGCTGCCATTTTGTTGGTCAGGAATACATAAGCCAGCATAGAAAAAACGTAATTTTTATTTTTATTCGTAGCAAAAGAAGCTTCAAACCTCAATCAAAGCCTTATTTCTAGCTCCTAATAAGCTCGAAGAATATGAGACAAATTCGTTCAGTTGAAATAAACTCTTTTTATGTGAAAAATTAGGAGAAATGATGTTTCCCCTATGCTGGACAATGCATTACACACCACAAACATGGCGACAAAGCGCAAGGATGTGCAAGGGGTCTATACTTCAATCACACTTTTACATGTTTCAGATAAATTATACTTATATTTAATCTATCTATTAGATATTTTATCACTTTATAGTACGGAGCATATACTTACAAATGCACCGATATTTATAAATGAAATTCAATGATAGAAATGTCTAAACTGTATTCTGTTCCCGTCAAATTAGTAAACACGTTGTTTTTATTTAAATCCAATCCTATTTGGATTATTTTTTTTAAGATTTTTTTTTTTATTTGACTAATGATTTAAAATGTTAGAGAAAAAAAATCTCTCGATTCTCACACTAAATAAAAGCCACACCTTCTCCGCCCACTTAACTAATGACACCTCCATCTTGGAAATATCTTATATATTATATACTATTTTATCATTCAAGATTTAACGTTTCACTTTTTCCATTAAGATAGGTGTCGGATTTTTACTATAGTATTGTGAAACATTATATATACCTACTTCAGAACATTCAAAGTTAAACATAAAGAAAAAAACAAAGAAGTTTTAGTTGACACCTTGCGGTATACTAAAAATATTTTCAAATAATTGCTGCAAATTCTTTTGTTGTTTTTTTTGGAATTTTTGCGATTATCTTATATATAAATGTTGATAGGTTGGTATTGCGGGTGCAGTAAGTAAGTAAGTAAGTTTGTGTATTGTGAGTGCTGAGGATTTTGTACCAAGTTGTGGTCCCGGTGTTATGTTGCATGATGAAACATTAGACTGCAGAGCCGCGGGCTCAGCGAGAGAGAGAGAGAGAGAGCAACAGCCCGCCCGGTTGTGGGAATAAGCCCGCATGCGACCAGGTGTTTCAGGTATGTGCGTGCCGCCCACCTTTGTTTTTTTATTTTTTTATTGTAGCTCTGATGTATTAGAGAAGCCTTTTTACATTCCATATGAACACGTTTATAATATTGAGCTAACGTAAGAGAGAGAAATAGAGAGAGAGAGAGAGAGAGAGAGAGATGAAGATGCGAGAGAGAATCTATAAATAAGAATCCCATAATACATAAGTGGTCATCATCACTATAAACTTTGTGGCCAAAAAGCTGGTTTATGGCGAGGACGATTAGTTGACGAACACTGAAAGGTCAGGAGAGAGAGAGAGAGAGAGAGAGAGAGAGAGAAAGAGAAGTATAAGAGGTATAGATATAGATATTGGTGTAGATTTTCGTGGGAACTATGTGTTTTTCTGAAGAGTAAAAAGGGATTTTTAACTTTTTTTTTTTTTTTTTTTTTTTTTTTAACTATAAGAAGAAACCCCTCTCTAAGACAAAGCTATTATTATGACCGTACTTTACTGCGAGGGGAAAGAAAAAGAAAAAAAAATATCATCTGAAGGTGGCAGTTGAAAAATTTGTGTTATTTTCTTACTTTTTTGCCTTGAGGGTTTTGAATGAGGGAACCAAGCAGTCTGCCTGCGCCATGTTGGTCGATATCAACCAATAGCAAAATTGCTTTTAAAAGAATGACGTATAATATATATATATATGTATAAGTGAAACTTAACCCGGAGACGGATGGTTTGGACCCCTGGGATCAAGTCTTCTTCAAGTCTGTAACAAAATTTCTTTTTTTAATTCTTTGAATTTCTTACGCAGATTGTTCTCCAGTGACGTCACAGCTGTCATGGGAAAACTCATATTTTATATATTTATACTTTATTATATTTTTACTTAATATTTTATACTTTAATTTCGTATTTACTTTTTTCAAACACATTTCGCATTACATGCATGCCGCATATGCTTTACTTATTCATTCGCGAAACTTCTATATGCCTTAAAGTTAAAAAAAACATGAGATGAAATTAATAACAAGCAATAATTTAGTTGATTAGATATGATGTGTATGCTAATTATTGATATTAATTAAAAAGAATCTAACAGTTTTATTTAAATTTTAAATTAAATTTACGATGTTCCTCAGAACTTGCGTACAAGTTATTATATCTTCAAAATAATATAACAAAATTCATGTATACCTATATTTTATGTCTATATGGGGATTTATATCTACTTTTCGTTTTATTTTTCTCCTACGATATTGAAAAGCATTTTACTTATTGTTTAATTTAAATTACTTTTTTTTTTCTTCAATTTTCCTGATTATTGTAAGAGTATAACTTATGGATTTGTGAATGCACATTATCTATATATATTGCTAATGTATAAGTACAGTATAACTATATGCATATAAATATCATATAAAGTTTGTTTTAAAATGTTATCAAGTATTGAACTTAGTTGAAATTATTATAATTTTGTTTGAAACTTATTAAATATTGCGGTTTGTGAGAAAATGAAAAAATATAGAAAATTGTTCTACTGGTTGCATACACTTTTAGGGGCTTACGTACGAAAATAAGTTAGTAAGTAAGTAAGTAAGTAAGTAAGTAAGTAAGTAAGTAAGTAAGTAAGTAAGTAAGTAAGTAAGTAAGTAAGTAAGTAAGTAAGTAAGTAAGTAAGTAAGTAAGTAAGTAAGTAAGTAAGTAAGTAAGTAAGTAAGTAAGTAAGTAAGTAAGTAAGTAAGTAAGTAAGTAAGTAAGTAAGTAAGTAAGTAAGTAAGTAAGTAAGTATAAGTAAGTAAGTAAATTAAAACATTTAAATTAATTTTGGAAGGATGGGATATTATATAAATATGGGAAGATAAATAATTATATGTAAAAATATTTTCGATGTAATCAATAAGTGGTCATTTTAAAGTTTATATAATTAGTGAGTGTTTTTATACGTTCATCAATCAAAACCTAATACTTAAATGATGTTAGAATGTAAATCTGAATAGACGTGGGACTCAAGAGTGAGTCACTTCGTGATCGGAAATTGACATTTCTAAGATGCCTCGATACTAATAAGTTTCCTGAACTGAGCACCTCGGGGTGAATTGTAATGATTACAACTTCAAGTCCATGCGCATATCATTTATTGTGATTCACACAGAAGTGATTCATCGCTTCTTAACTCTATATAATTTGATTACAAGAATTTGTGTGAACAAACTTTAAAACAGGAAATTACACAAAATTTTGAAACACTTTTAATTTGCATTTTTTTACATATAAATATCGTAAAAATATTTTAGCTATGATTTTGTTTCTCACCATATTCGTGAAAAGCCTATACGTAACAATAATTTTTTTTTTTTTTTTTTTTGCTTGCCATATTGTGTTATTGCGCTATACACCAATCCCAGTCCCAGTCAAGACATTGTCTTATCGACAGGTAAGGACTTTTCAATTAATGGAAAAGCACACACGGGCTGTATATATAATTATACATCGGGCTGTAATATAATGTCATTAAACTACAGATAACAAGTATAAATATATTTTGAACTAAAGAATATATACTTAATATTTTTTGTTAATTATTTTAACAATTTACTTTTCAATTTTTTTTTTTTTTTTTTTTTTTTTTTTTTTTTTTTTTGAGAAACACTTACGTATTATTTTACTTTTTAACATTGGAGAGGAGTTAGTAATTTCAAGGAGCTGATCAAAAACGCGATGTTCAACCGGACCTAATTTTTTTGCTCTCTGCTATTTGAGATCATTAGGAATCTAAATAAGTTATCTATATAAAAATAAAATAAGGGGTTATCAGCTTATTGCAATCTTTTGAAATACAGCAGCAAATTTTTTATAGTTTCAAAATTTTAGACCCATGTCGCTCATAACTCATAATGTTAATACCAACAATTTTTTGCTCTTATTTCAAAAGTAAGCTAACAACGGATATAAAAAACTAAACATCTATACCCTTTTACAGTTTTTTTTATCTTTTTTTTATATACTTTTCCACAACTCCAATTAAAATCTGATTTCAGCAACATTTTTTCATCTATTTTAATTTTTTTTTTTATTGCAGTTTTCCACAATTAAAATCTGATTTCAGAAAAAAAAAATTCCTCTATAATACATACATTGTATAATATAAAATAAACATTGAATTTAGAGTATACTCTAAATTCAATGATATAAATATATTTTTTGACAGTTTTCCATATACAATTAAAATTTTATTTCGGCAAAAAAAATTCATCAAATAAAGTTTTTTTTTTTTTTTTTTTTTTGAAACATTGATAATAATAATGATGCTACACAGCATGAAACAATAATTTGAACTACACCACAATATATTTCTAAAATAACAACATATTTATGCTAAGTAGAGCAATATTATCCTTGAATACAACATGGAATTGATGACAAAAGATTAAAATCTTGACTATTCTTTTGATAAAAAAAGTTTTTAAATTTTGTTCAATACCTGAATTACTTTGTTGCTAAGTTAATTTGTGTATGTACCGTGTGTGATGTGTGTGAGTGTGTGTGTGTGAGTTTTATTTAAAATCTGTTATCATAAGAAGCGGCCTCGCTGGCTTTGTATAAGGACATCGAACTGAACTTATTCTCGCATACACATCTCTCTCTCTCTCTCTCTCTCTCTCTCTCTCTCTCTCTCTCTCTCTCTCTCTCTCTCTCTCTCTCCATGACTTTTTATCTCTCTCGGGATATATATATATATATATATACACACACGTCGCAGTCAACCATGTAGCTCTACATATATAAAGACCCTCCCACTCAGCCACCCACCCACCCACCCTCACCCGCCGATATATAAACATCTCACTGACTGGAAAGATATTTATGTAAATGTTACATATAGCAAGAGTTTAGATCGTAATAAATCACCATAACATTTCAATTTAAAAATAAAGTGCTTTTTCTATTATAATATAAAAGAAAACTTGCCGCAAAAAATATAATAAAAAAAAAACTAAAATGTTTAGAATTTAAAGGTAACT
This sequence comes from Ecdyonurus torrentis, assembly GCA_949318235.1. Taxonomy (NCBI): domain Eukaryota; kingdom Metazoa; phylum Arthropoda; class Insecta; order Ephemeroptera; family Heptageniidae; genus Ecdyonurus; species Ecdyonurus torrentis. The sequence goes on from OX439130.1 coordinate 3,369,806, forward strand.
TTGACATTATCAATCCAATTAAAACTTAAATATTTTTATAATGATGTTTAATTTTTTTTTTGTATTATACTTGATGTTAAAAAGTAGATCTTATACAGTATACGAGAATAATTATTTTTATATTTTAATTTAATCTCTTTCTGTTTTAAGGTAAAGAAATTAATTTTAGTTTTATGTCAAGTTTTGTCATCAAATTTTATATAATATTAAAGGGTATTGCGTTATCTAACAATGGTAAAATTTTCAGGGTGGTTCACCATTGAAAAAAAAAAATATTGACAAAATCATTGTGCACCAGACAAAATCAAAAACGTGCGTAGATTATTATGCTTGATTTCAGTATTCATATATAACGACATAAATCATGATATTTGTGTAATCATGCTGCGCAGCAGAATAAGTATATGTTATGCAGTACAGTTTAATTAATATACTTATGCATTTGAAAATAGCAATATTTTAGCTGTGAGGCATAAATGTAGGATAATTTATACGTCACTCATTAATATAACCTAAAATTTCAAATAAACTTAATTCTATAATATTTGCTTACATAGACACATATAATTTTTTGGGAGGGAGAGTCTCTTTTTTCATCAAAAAAAAAATCAGATCCAGTTGACGATCAAAGTTTGTGCTCAGCTGATGTCCAATACTGACCACTCTCCTTAAAGAAAATACAATTTCAATATAACTATACATATGCAGTTGATTTCCCACCGTATATATATGCCTAAATTTAGTAAGTCAGTAATATTATACAAAAATACATAAATTTAATATTTTAAATTAATGTATTGATTTCAACTCCAGAATAGGAGAAAAATAATAATAATAAAAAATGTTTATATTTATATACTGCGTGATTGACGTTGATTTTTAAATTTCCCATGCTTTATGTCTGCAAACCGGATCACGTCTCGTGAGATGTTTGCAATAAGATAAAAACTGGACGCTCGTGCATCATTCATGCAGTCACTGCAACTTTTGGTCCACATCATGTATGTCTTGAAATCCTGGAGTCCGAGAGAGAGAGAGAGAGAGAGAGAGAGAGAGAGAGAGAGAGAGAGAGAGAGAGAGAGAGAGAGAGACCTGCTGCACGATTGAATGTGTGCGAGTTCACATGAGAACGTCAAAAATAAAACTTCGCTCTTTGGGAACATGTTTTTTTTCTTTTAGTACATAAATAAATAAAAAGAAAAAGGTGGCGAAATAAAAACACAATAAGTCGTTCTCGCATGGTATATATATTTAAAAAAATTATATATATATATATATATATATATAAAAAAAGGCAGTTACAAAATCCATGATGTATACTGAGTATTTTTACTGTATTTTTAAATAAAATGAATTTTATCGTTAAAATAATTATTTCCTTGTTAATATTATACATTATTTATATATTTTTTTTTTATAAAAATTATTTATTGTATTTTAATTTAATCAAATTTTAATTTAAAATAATATAATTGTATGTGTAACTGTAAAATATGTTACGATTCTTCATAATATTGAAATTTATACTTTTTCTATTATTTACTGATCATAATTGCAATTTTCTTTTATTATTATTATTTTAATTTAAAAAAAATAGCAACTAAGATTATGAAAAATGTGAATTATATTTAAAATAGAGTCTTTCAGCGTTTGTTTTTGTTCAAATATTTATGAATTTTTATTGTTACATAAATTATAAATATATTTTGTGTTTCAATTGCATATACAGTATATAGGACATAATTTAAATTATGATCGCATATAAAAAACAAATGATGATCGCATTTCCCTGTTTTGATCACGTCAGAGGCAAGGATTTTTAAAAATTATTAAAATATGCAGCGAGGGCCCGGCGAGGGAGGCCCAAAAATTTGAGGTGGGGGGTAATCCTATATTTCATATCCTTTAAAAAAATTGAATAACATGATAATTTCTATACTGGAGTTCATTATAAGTGTTTTTAATTAATTTTGGAAAGTTGCAAATGACGTCACAGTCGGTAACATTTTCCTGTGCATAAGTATCCAACCGTGACGTCATTTTTCGATTTTCAAAAAATGATTTATAAATTCTTAATGAACTCAAAGGTTCACTTAATCAAGTCCTTTTTTAGAATATGAAATCAAATCATCCCCTAAATTTTATTAGTCTCCTTCATCGTGCGCTAAAAATAAGTTATTTTAATAGCACACTTAAAAGTATTTTTTTTCCGTAGTAATTATAGATATTATATTTGTGTGTGCATGCAATAAGGTGTGTACGCATGACGTCATACTGAATGCTTTTCGATGCTCTTCTTAAGCAATGAATAACATTTCTCAGCATATAGGACAAACCTAGTTTTTGGCTATTTTCTTTGGTAAAATAGCAAAAAAAAAAAAAAAAAAAAAAATCCGGTCATTATTATTTTTCTGCATACTTGAAAAAATAAAATTCAACCTGCGTATATTATGCAGCATCAATGCTCTCAAATATACATATTGCGAAGTATTTTTACTGCGGCAAAATGAGTCATTTTGCAATACTGGCCCATGTTATTTAGCGCTCACTTATGGCGTCCACTTTAACATGAATGAAACCACCCTATAGTATTATATATGTAGTATAATGAATCAATGATATTGAAAATGAGCTATATAGCGTAATTATGATGCATTTATTTTTTCCATTATATAAAATATTATATATCCATTTGGACTCATTTCTATAAATCCATACTATTTTATGATTCCCTATTTATTTTGTTATATTATGTTACTCAAAATTTATACGAAAAGATATACGAAATATAAGTTGATTTAACGAAATAAATCTACATAAATAAGTAAATAAGTATACATAAATAAGTATAAGTATACTTGAACAGTTTTGTGAAAGATAAACACGAGGTTTTAAGTAGATATAATTACAATGTTTGTCAGTAAAAAAAAAATGTTCCTCATGTATATTACACTATTTTAGCATGTAATATAGACAATTTAGTAACACTCGCGCGGCTGTGCCAAAATATGTGCCCCCGTCCAGACTGAGTATGTCCTGAAGCTGTATAATCTTCTGTACATGCATGAACTGTTGTAATATGTTAATATTATATTGATGTATAGCTATTCAATTTATTGAAATATGGCTTAATATACATATACATATATATATATATATATGTGTATATATATATATATATATATATATATATATATATATATATATATATATATATATATATATATATATATATATATATATATATATAATATTATGTATCTCACTTAACGATATACTTTGAGGTCACAACTCTTATCAAGCCATATAATAAACTGGATGGACACACCGTTGTGGATTTATTATATACTTCGGCTCAACTAATATAGAAATTTATTTATAAGATATATTAGGAGTAATTTACATTATAGTTTATCAGATTTAAAATGAAATATGTTTTATATAAAAAATATATAGATATATCAACAGGTGGAATAATTTGTATATAATATGCAGATTTAAAATAATAAAAATATTGTTATAGTCCATTGACCCTTGTTTTGATGTAGGGCCCAGTTGATGTTGGACCCAAGTGTGGCGCACGCTTGCTCTCTCGCAGGTGTTGGCGCCACAGCGGCGCGTGCTTGCGTACTGCTTGCTTGCGTGACGCGAGCACCACGCGGTCCACAAGGGCGCCAGTCAACATGCAGGATGCGGAGATTTGTGCTGCAGGCCCTGCAAACCGGAGCACACGCCCTCCTCAGTATATATGTATGTATATACTAACTAACCCAGCCACTTCAATCGCCATCCAACGGCAAATTGGCCCGCGTGATTATATACATTTTTGTGACACAAAAAAATATATATATATTTTAAATAAAAATATTATGGAAAAAAAAAAGTTTAAAATTATTTCGCACAAAATATACACCTGAAAATCGCTGTTAATAAATTTATTTATAAGTTTCACTTTTAAAAATATATTTAAATTTTTTTTTTTTTTTAATTTCTCTTATTGCAATTTAAATATTTTTGCACACGTTTTGCTAATATATTATTGTGCCAATATTTTGACAAGACAAAACGTAACAAAGTTATGTGTGTGCAAAGATAGCACATGAGTCTTGGACTTGTGCTGGAGGAGTTGAGCTGGAGAATGGATTTGATGCATAGGAATTTAAGTTTCTCAGGAATTTAAAATAAGTAGAAATGTGTTACATCAAAAATAATAAATAAATAAATAAATAAATAAATAAATAAATAAATAAATAAATAAATGAATGAATAAATGAATGAATGAATAAATAAATAAATTAATAAGTAAATAAACAAATTGAATATAATAATACCAAAATTCTTCCCTTTAAATAAATTTGTATTTTTTTTTTTTTTTTTTGCAATTTCTTTTTAATATTAATATTTAATATCTTAAGTGCACTGTTCAGTTCAACTTTGTAATAAGAGGAGAAGAAAGTTGACTATATAGCGAGGTGGTCCATGACAACTAGGGGTGCCGCACACAGCCATGTGATTCCTCACAGGTGGTTGTTGAACAAATCCTCAAAGAACCCTCAAATTAAGGGTAAATTGATGTTTACCTTTTGAGTATGTAAATTGTGCGTAGTGTAGTAAGACGTGAAGTTATATATATATAGTTTTAACTTTCTTTGGCATGTTGAGAGAGCTTACAGGAGCAAGCAAAGCCCCCAGGCGAGAGCTGAAGAGGGGAGTCAGAGTGAGAGGGGGCAGCACCATCGCTGGCGCAGCAACCTCGACCAGTCCACACTCTCAGTGGTCGTACAGCCTCGCTATAAGTGACAACGTAAATAATGACTTGATTGTCAGTAATGACCGTAGTGAGTGATCAATTTTGGTGCATATATCACCCCCGTTTATGTTATAAACGAATGGGGTGGAGATGTTTTCTGAAAAAATTTTAAGGATATTTTTTCATTTGTGTTTTAAAATAAAAATTTTAAACTAATTGTGAGTGTGTTTATATTATATATATTTTTTAAAGAAGAAAATATTTACAAAAAAAAAAAAAAAAAAAGTGTTTGTGACTTAGAAGTTTGTTCTTATATATACAAAGGATACAAATTGATCGGTAGTTGAGTGGCAAGGAGATGACAGTGTGTATGATCTTTGTGTGGCGTGCTACCAAGGATTGCCCTCGACTTAGCAACTGTTACCAAGGTGAGATTGTGGTCATTCTGTTGCAATTAGCGTTTTCTCACTCGCGGGCTCTTTCTTAGGTAGTTTTTCTCAGATTCCTTACCTGTCCCCCTCTATCTCTCTCTCTCTCCCCTCTCATGCTCTGCTATGTGGGACACCTACCTCGCACCTTACAGCCTCTCGCGATCAACTGGACCTGTTTACTTATATATATATATATATATATATATACTTACTCCCAATTTAATATACACTGAAAACATTTCACATTATCACAAAAGTTATGTAATATTTTTGTTTATATTTTCACTCTTGTGTATATAGAGAAAATATTTGAACGTGATTTTTTTTTATTGCAAAATAATTATGCCTATAAATATTTATCTGAAAACTTCTAAGAATTAACGATTACTTATTTAACATCGTAATTTTTCCACTGATGAATACGTAGAAATTTTTAATTCAGTGGTAAGAAAAAAATAAAAAGTTTCAAAAAAAAAAGCGTGTAAAAGTTGTAGTAGAAGTGGGTATTGCACTGGCCTTACAGGTACTCTGTCAGGCAGACGCTCAGGTAGAAACCCACACAATTTTAGGCTTATTCTGCAACATTCTAAAAATAACTCTCAGCATCAATAAAAATAATCCACTTTTTTTTTTCTTCTTTTTCTTTCTCTCTCCTAAAAAGTACGTACTTAATTTTTTTTTTCTTTTTTTTTTCTCTCTCATCTTGAAATAAATTCACAGCAAAGCTGTGCTCACCTACGTTTATTTTACGTTGATGTAAACTCTTGCTTATGTGATGTACGACTGAGAGAGAGAGAGAGAGAGAGAGAGAGAGAGAGAGAGAGAGAGAGAGAGAGAGAGAGAGAGAGAGAGAGAGAGAGAGAGAGAGAGAGATTGAAGTGACAAAAAGTTGGTCAGACCCAAAGTTAAGTCAGATGATTTTTAATGAAGAGTGAAATAAGCAGACACACAGACTGCGTGGCGGCGGGCGTGCAGCTGCGCTCCATCGTCGGGAGAGCAAACTCTTTGTGTGCACCTGCTGGGGACCCCGCCCCGCCCTCACTCTCGCATCCCTATCTCTCTCTTTCTCTTTCTCTCTCTGCATCCCTTTCTGCACTGGACAATACTCTCAAGTACTTATTATAGTGTTGACGTTTACAGAAAAAAAAAAGAGACTAAAACTGGATTTTTTTTTTTTAAATGCCCAAATATTTAAACAACAGTTATTTTTATTAAATTCATATACATAATAACTACTTATTCAAAATATCTTTGTCTCCACTCTCCTACAATGAAACATAAATAAATTACATTTGTATAAGGTTTTACATGGGAATTGTCTATAAAACAGTAATTTTGTTGCGTAATTATTGCTATATTATTTAATAATCAAACGATAACAATTATATATAGACCAATAAAAGAAATTATCATATAATCAAGAAGTAATTTCACACCAAACTTTCCATATTTTATTAAAAGTCGAGCAGTGACATATGATTAGCAAAGTGTAACTCCTCCACATGTGTTGTTGTTTTTATTACAACTCATGATAACCTATGACCTTTTTCTTCTCAATGTTTATATCATCAAGAGCAAAAAAACACATTTCGGAAATCAGCTGCCACACGAGACTCGCATGTACTATTAATTTAGGTCTTATGATTAATACCATGGACATATACATTTATGTCTATGATTAATACAATATTTAAAATTATCAGAAATATATATGAGGGTATTTCCCTCTCATATATTTCTGATTTATATTATATATATACTCTGAAAATATTTTTTAATTAAAATTAATTAACATGTTTATATAAAAGATAATTAATTTCTAAGAAATGTTAATACGTAATCACATTCATGGTAAATATACAATCTCGTTGTTATTTCAAAATCAATTCCAGTGATTTATTTCACTTATGATATTGTTATTATGTAATGTGATAAAATATTTTTAGAGTCAATAGACGCATGCATACACGGACATAATAGATTACGTAATTTATTTTATATAATTTCTATATATTGTTGCTATTTTGTATGCTGAACATATTAACCATGCTATATTTAGTACAATCACACTTATACAATGTAGCAAAACTTATTTTATTAAGCATAAATATTGATGCATGGAGCTACAGCATAATTATTACGTTTAGTTATTTTTGTCCCTGTACGTTAATCACCTGTGCAAAAAGTCCTTCCAAATATAAAAACGAAAAAAAAAAAAAAAAAAAAAAAACTTTTTCAAAATTATAATAATCATAATGCGAATCAATTTTTAAGCCTTAAAAATTTAAAGAACGCGTTGTGATGATTCTGTAAGGTCAATAAAATGACAATATCCTATAAATTTTTGAGCTTTTTTGATAAAATTAATAACTTCATTTTGTGGTACAAATTTGCTGTGAAATGCTTATTTTTATGAGCAATATATTTTTTGTTACAAATTAAAACATTGTGATATATATCAAAAGTAAAGTGCGCGGTGTTATGTATATATATATATATATATATATATATATATATATATATATATATATATATATATATATATATATATATATATATATATATATATATATATATATATATATATATATATATATATATATATATAAGAAAGAAAAAAAAAAAAAAAAAGAGAACATTATGGGTATGAAATTGCAAAGAATAAAGCGGCTAAATCACACTTTTATCATCACAACAAAAAAAGCCGCAACAAAAAGCGCATCGTGCAGAACTCTTGTTTGTGCATCACAAAGCCATATTATGTTTTTATGATAAAAAAAAAATTACAAAGAAAACAAGATTTTTTTTTTCCTTCCTCTTCTATCCATCAAATTGCGATTCACGGACAAGAGCTCTGCCTTGATGAATGCCGATGATCTGTATTATATAGCAAGATGTGCAGCACACACACACACACATACATAATATGTATAATAATATAAAGAAGAAATATAAAGATGCGGCAGGCAACCCTTGCCTGTACCTCTTTTTTACTTGACCGAAATAAAATTGAGCAAGACTCATAAAATGTTCCACATAAAAAAAATAATAAATAAAAAAAGCATAGAAAAAATGTTATCAATTGCTGATTTGTGTAAGTACTTCAATTTTTGGCACGTGTGAGGAGGCCGTGAAATATAAAATGACGAGAAGTGTCCTCTTATGAGATTAACAAAGAGGGGTTTTATTTTATTTGACATGAAAATATAAGAACTATATATCATATTTATTATAATAATCTTCTTAAAATTTACTGACTTTTAAAAACAAAAACCTAAAGAATTCAGGAAGTACGCAAAAGAGTTAAAAAAAAAAAAAAAAAAAAAAAAAAAGCAAGTAAAATGAAGAGGTATTGTAAAATGATTTACTCTTTCATTTGGCTGACTCTTTTGTGTGTGTTTTTTTCTACTCTTTTCTTGTGAAGGGGGAAAAATTATTTACTTCACTTTTGACACTAATTTACTCTACAAAAGATCTTTACTTCATTATTAACAACCACAATACAATAGTTAACCTGCACTCTCCTCTCAATTATACATTGAAAAATGTTAGCAACAAGCCCAGTCCATCCTCAAAAAAAAAAAAAAAAAAGAAAAGAAAAAAATAATAAAAAAAAATAAAAAACAAGTATAAACTTTTTTTTTATTATTTATTTATTTTTTATATGGTCTATTTTCAAAAACCTTATATATATTAAAATTTTCTATTGTGAATATAAATGATAAAAAATTACATTATTTCTCTTTGTTAATAACTTCTCAAATAATGCAAAATTAGGCCCAAAATATTTTAAACTGAAAATTTTTCGAGTTTATTTTATAAGATTTGCTGATTTTTCGTCGCAGGAACGTTGATTTGTTTTCTATAACAATGTCTTTTAAAACCATAACGGACTAAACGTATATAGGTGTAATAAAAATAATAAATTCCTTTCAATTGCTTTTAGAGTTATCTATTATTATTTTCAGGCTTTGGGTTAGGTGTTAAAAAGTAAAATATTTTTAGTAATACTATGATTGTACGGTATATACTATTGTGAAAGCTAAAAATAAAAAGTTTTATTCATTTTTTTTAAGACGATAAATAAATTTAATTTACCATGATATGAAATTAAAAATACAACTAAATCAAACATGTAAAAAAATAACAGACACTTTTCGTATAATTAAAAATATCTCTCTCAGTTTCTAAAAATAGTTGAAATGAAACAGGTTTCATGTTAGAAAAATTTATATCTATAAAGAAAAACATTGAAAAGAAGTAGAAGAAAAAAAAAATATACAAAAATTATATTCGTGGAATAAAAATTGTTCATAAGAAATAAAAACATAATCAATGGTTAAAGAGAAATATCAGTATGTATCGATATTTCCTTATGTTCGTGGATTTCCATGCTTTTTGATTTCATTCTTAAACTGTGGTGATGTGAAAATGCAATGCGGAGTGTATATTTATATATATATATTTATATATAAGTAGACCAATTATCATGCTAATAATAAAGTAGCTATATAACAAAAGGAAGTCTGCAAAAATTATCATCATCTACGGGTTTCCGCTCGTATATACATATAAGCTTTTATCAATAGAATAAAAGCAGCTCATATAACGCAAAGACGCAATACAACTTTTACACGCGTAATTGTCATATATAAACCAAATAAACCATTTATCACTTCGGAATTTTCTTTTTTTCTATATTTAATCAATGAAAATGTTTAACCAAATAGTATTTGAACATCAATTATTGAGAAGAATTAGATGAATTTCATTCAATTAGCAGCATTATATAAAATTATTATTATTATTATTTTTTGTATGATATTATATTGGTTCTTGGGGCATTTTTAAAGGCTTTAAAAATTTGCAATACTGAAATATACATATTATGCACATAATATACTGTAATATATATAATATTCATATTATATTGGAATGTTTTTTTTTAAATTTTAATTGATTTTTGTATATAAATTTTATGTTGTCAAACTTTTTTATTTTCATTCAAAAATGCAGCAAAAAATAAATTAATTAATTAAATAAAATAAAAAATGGCTAAGCTCTTTTTATTTACTGTACAGTACTGTTATACAGTATTGAAATCTAGCAGCAACTGGATATTTTCAAGTACAGGACTAACAAAATATAACAAATAAATGAAATAATAATGATAATGAATGACTTCATGAAATATTGGGAATTTTCAATAAAAAAAAATCTTCATTAAAAGATTTGGAATATTTTAAATTTACGCGTATATTATGAAAATAGCAACACCAAAAATATATAGTGATACCAAACAAAAATATAATTTAAAAAAATTGAAATTTCTACCGTTGAGTCATTGCGTATACAATCTTTATGATGGAATTACAAAAATTATAAAAACATTAATTCATTAATTAGCATAACAAAATATACCGTAAATATATTGGGTTAGGTGTATAGAGAGTGGGCGAGACACTTTCCAGGCCTAAACCTCCGCCCTTTCAATTGTATATATTTTTTATGATGTATTATTGCGATGATATATTAATATACAGATGACATTACTTTATTTGTGTTGTATCAATATTATTGATTTATTTATCTATAACTACGCAAGCATAGTATTTTTAGTATGAGAAATAAATTTCTATTGGCATCATGGAAATAACATGTATTTAAATGGAGATTTGCGTCAACTGAAATCTCCATCTGATTGGATTGTATAAGTTAATAGAAATCAATTTTTTTAGTAAAAAGGCTGTACAAGTATGTATAACTTATACGTGAAATTATTGAATTAAATTATTTTTATAGCAATAGTAGTAAACAATATGGATGTTACCTATGTAGCGATGTGTTCAATCAATCAATTAATCAATCAATCAATCAATCAATCAATCAATCAATCAATCAATCAATCAATCAATCAATCAATCAATCAATCAATCAATCAATCAATCAATCAATCAATCAATCAATGAGTTAATCAATCAGAAAAGCGGGAAAATAGCAGAAGAACCCTCTAATTTCCAAAATCCCTTAGCATTTCGAAGCCATCCTTAAATTGATTTTTTCATGAACCTATACTGCCAGTTGGAAAGCAGAAAATTACATGACGCTTACTATAGGGTGTATGCAAATGACGTCATATTTAATGCACTTGGACGCCATATAGTAATAAATAACATTGCTCAGTAAAGGACAAACTTCATTTTTGGCTATTTTCTTTAGAAAATCGGTTAATTTTGCGTGTGTTATTATTATTTTTCTTACGTATACTTGACTACTTGAGCTACTAAATCAACCTATTAACAGCATCAATGCTCTCAAAAATATTGTATTTTTAAGCTGGCAAAATGAGTTATTTTCCTATGCGGCCCATGTTATTGAGTTGGCCTCGACTTAAACATGAATGCATACACTTTATAGATATAATTTTACCTGTTTTAAACTATATATAATATATTTATTTAATATAAATTTTTAATTCAACAATTTTCACCGTTAAGAACTATACGGCAATGTTTGTTGTTAATATATTTGAAGAAAGAAAAAAAAAAAAAAAAAAAAAAAACGACATATTATTCTTTGCTAATTTATTTTCATGTAAACCCTAATTAAACGTAAACCATACATGGTATATACGTTATGTCATTGTACCGGAGATACAGATAATATGATATACGTCGCTCGCAGGGTGATGCGATGCCTTACATATGTCACGCGCTAAGTATAAACATTACATACATACATCCATACGGGAAGTATGAACCACAAAAGTGCAGCTATCACAAGAGAGAGAGAGAGAGAGAGAGAGAGAGAATAAATTTTGTCAGGCAGGGGTGTGTACTATGACCACCCAAATATTTATAATAATTCTATATTTTATATTACAAAGCAAAAGAATAAAGTTCTATGTATAGCTATATATATAGCAGTTGATTATAATTGTTCATCAGGTAAAAATTGAAGCGGTTTGTGGTTATTTTTATTCTGAGTACTACGCACTCTTCAAGCTAACAAAATTACACGTTGTGCGAGCGAACTAGCGAGTAGTGGTGTCATTAGTGCGGCCTCAAACCTTTCATCTCTCATCCAATATTACTTTTTTTTTTTCAAGTTTGGAAGTTTTTTAATATTTTTTTTTTTAAGCCGCACTGAATTAATTCACATAAGTGTCACTATTTTTTCTCGTAAAAAGAATCTTACATTATTATTATTTATATACGTAAGTTTGAAAATGAGGTATTGCGCATTGGCGGAAACTTTTACAGTCACAAAAAATCCGATGTTTTAATTTAAGAGGATAAGATAACTCCGCAGATATTTATATAAAGAATCCACCATACAAAATACTGAATGTCAAATTTTTTGACAATTTAAGCCAATGAAGCATCAGATATCAGAGCAATGTTTTTTCTCCTTTATCACTGCATGGTTCTGACATTTTTTTTTATCATATTGGTGCATGGATAAAAATAAGTATACGTATTAATTATGCTATAGCTTATTTGCAGCATAATTTGTTCAATGTGGCATAATTTATGCTATAATTACATAATAACTATGTTTGTACAGAATAATTATTTATGTTGTTCTAATTTAGCACATATTATGCAATAATGATATATAAACGCACCATAAATTTATTTTTTTAATTTTTTTTTTCCGTGTGGTTACATACTTATTATCACTGCATGACTTTCAAATGACAGAAAATAGTAATGGGACCGGTCAACTTTTTAATTAAGCAGATACGAGGCTTGCTGGTGGCCATATATATACAAGGAACCTTTCAATCTATGCGGGAACACCGCGGCTAACTTCCTATACTTTAACATTGCGGTACCAGTTTTAAGCAATTTTTGAGACAACTATAAACAGAGATATTTAAATTAAACTACGCTTTATATTTGAACAATAAAAAAAATTGTAAACAATATTTCTCACTGGTAGTAATTAGGCAGCACAGAAAAAAATTACTATACCTATGGCAGGTATATACATGTATCCTGTATTTTGTAATAGGTACACTTAAATTTGGAAAGAAGTGAGTATAAACTATACAATACCACTTAAACTAAGTAAGTCACACCTTTATTGTAGCATATTGCACCTGTATTAGGTATTATTGTAGTATAATAATACCTGGGTTCTACACTATGGCCATAAAAAAGTCATTCCCGCCAAAAGCTGTATCCGCGGTGCTAAACCAATCAGAGAGCGTGTTATAAACCTACTAGCCAATCACAGTTGACTTAACATAGTTGAAGCCATAGACCGCATAAAACAACATATGCTTTTTAATGAATAAACACGAAATGGGATCTTCAAAACTGATGACAATTTTTACCAGAATGTTAATGTAGCCTCACGAGAGAGCGTGAAAATACTGTAAAGTATGCAATTTGCGTGAAAATTCATGTTTATGACGTCAGAAACATGCAAAAATTAGTATGAAAATGTTATGCGGGTTGCATAAATCGAATTTTCTAATATCTGCTACGGGGCTACTCTTGGGTTTTGGGACAAACTAACGTTATTTTTGTAAATCCCATTAAGTGTTTTGTGATATAAATGCTTATGTTTTTCTCTGGTCTATTCCTTTAATTACATACTATATCCGCTCGAACTAGTATTAGGAGAAGTGTAGGTTATATGTCTACCTATTACACTTACTTATACCTGAAGTATTATTTATTTTCCGTAAGTATGAAAAAGATAAAAACATAACTGCTAGTTTCTTATACACCAGGGTTTCTCAACCTTTTTGAGCTGCGGAGCACTTTTAGGAGTAAGGAACGCCCACGGAGCACTGGGGGCTTGTGGGCGCAGTCCCCCAAAAAAGCCCGCCGCAGGCGCGATTTTTTGTGTAACCACGTGACCGTTTTTAGGCAATTTCAGTAAATTTGAGTGAACATAATTTCAAGATGATTAATATTCACCCTATTAAAACCCTAGCTAAAATTACAGCTTTAAATTTTAGAAATATAATGGAATCAAGGAAAAAATTAAGTAATAAATTTGTAACTTCAGAGCAGAAATTGTATGGTTAATTGAAAAATATAAAAATATAAATTGTTTTTAAAAGCGTAATTTTGAACATTTCTAAACTATATACTTTACGATTTTAAATGTAATTTTGAGAAATATTATTTTTCTGAAAATATTTGGTAGTAATAGAACTGTCACAAATACTGCCTCCTAGCTGTTAAAAAAAATCAAAACGATTCTCAGGCAAAAAATTGAAAAATTAACTTGAGTTTATATTTTGGAAAAATTTAGGCTGCTTAGAAAATACAATATTGTCCTTAGTTTCAACCTTCAGTATTTACTGAAAGTTTATACTAAGGACCAAATTTCAAAACTAAACTAAAATGACGCAGCTTAAATTAAATAAATTGTTAATAAAACATAACAGTTATTATTCAGAAACACAATATTCATGGAAATTGAGACATTTTGTACTGTATTGTTTAAAAATTATAAACATATTTAATTTTTAATTTTTCAATTTATTATTTATTTTTATTTTATTTTTTTTTTTTACTTCTTCCTATATTCTGGGGAGCACCTGAAACCATCTCGCGGAGCACCAGTGCTCCGCGGAGCACCGGTTGAGAAACCCTGTTATACACAAAGATACTTCGCATATCATTAAATATTTCTTCACTATATATAGCAGTAGTAGCATCATTAATAATGATATACCCACTTAAGTTAACTTATGAATATAAAATTGAATTACGTTCACGTAACATTCCTGCAACTGCATACATACAGTAGTGCTTCTCGTCACTTCGTGGAAATTATATAAATTGCTCACAAAATATCTGTAATTCAAAATTTGTAATAATAATGTACTATACATTGCTGCACAAGGTCAATTTAATCTTTTAATTTTTGTAAGATTGCAAAAGTAAAAATTATTTAATAAATTTATATATAGTACAGCGTATAAAATAAATAATTATGATTATTACTTTTATTCATCATACAGTACATGGATGCGCATTATTAAATTTAAATAAAAAAACGTGTTTTTTACTTTATAAAATATATTAAATAAGTATACGTAAAGTAATTAAATAAAAAAGTTTAAATAAATTATTTTTCAAAACAATAATTGAAGTATAAGGCTATTTTATTTTAATACGATTTTGATGATAAAAATAAATAAATAAATAAAAATAAATAAATAAATCAACCAATAAATCAATTTAATTAAATAAATAAACAAAATTAATACAAATTATATCAATAACAAGAAATTAATAAAAGATTTTTTAATTTTTTTAAATTTTCAATTTTTGAATATTTTACCATTTACAACTTTGCACGTGTTTTTGTTATATAAAAATAACAATGCACATTCAGTGCGAGTATTAAATATATTAATTAATACAGCCCTGCAAGACTGCATATTGACAGACGACATAGGAACAAAGAACTAATTGATATTTTGAATATTTTATTTCATTTACGCAAAAATGTTGTCTATATACTAAAAAAATTGATGTCTCTCTCTCTCTCTTTCTATATAAAAAAAATTATAATATATAATAATAATAAATAAAAAAGAAACAAGTAAATTGTAGATAATTATTTTGTTATAAAGTTGTAAATTGAAATCTTCAAGTTGGTAGACAGACAATGATACATTATAGATTTACATTGAAAATTAATTTGTTCTATTTTCTTAAATCAGATTTCTTGTTATTTCATGATTTACAGAGCTGAACAGATTTTAATATTATATTTTAACAAAACCCTTTTTTTGACCACCTGGCGATAACATTATATGATGATTTTATCCTTCCCTCCCCACTTTAAAATAATTTTTTATGCATGCACCCTTTTTATCTAAAAAAAAAAAAACTGCACGATCCCTATAGTTCAATACGTGTAAGTATCATATAACATAGTTAGTTATTGAAAACATTACCTATAAATATATTCAAAATGATAATAAATTTAAATATGCTGGACTGCTGCTTGCTATAAAAGAAAAGTGCCGGTGTAAATTTGTCTCCGAGATATTGTTGCTATATAATGTGGAAAAACATTTATCAATGTAAATTTGTTATAGGCTTCAAAAATCCTTTATATACATTAAATATATATAGTCTACAGCGTAATATATATATATATATATATATATATATATATATATATATATATATATATATATATATATATATAAAGTCAAGGTAGGAATGCGCGATAATAGCCGGTACAAAAAGTGAGCGCGGCGGTGACCGTGGTCGCGGCGTCTGATACAACCAGGTGTGTGTTGTGTGTATGTTTTTTTTTTGTTTTTTTTTTTAAGTTGGATGGGAGCGTCCTGTCCTGCTGATACAGCCAAAGCAAAGTAAAAAGATCAAGAGGCACGATGTAGCTATATAGAGAAAATCTCCACACCTGTTGTAATAATATCAAAGTATAAAGTAAAGGAGCGCGTGTGTATATAAATATATATAAGTGAACACATTATTATATCTATATAACTGCAATATACATATATGCGAAACACATCCAATCAATAATAAAATGCATTATAACAAATTTTAAAATGCTTATCACGTGGATTGCGGTCACGTGGATTATAAATAAATAAAAATAAAAAACAACATGATATATATACACGGATATATCAAGAATAGCGTGTTTGAAAGGATATGCCTAAATTGTTATATTATATTAAACGTTTTTTTATATCGTCTTTATTCAAGTTTAAAGTGGAATCAAGTTATCAGTTAAACGTTGCAGGAAAATCTGTATATCTGTGTGTGTGTGTGTGTGTGTGTGTGTGTGTGTGTGTGTGTGTGTGTGTGTGTGTATGTGTGTGTGTGTGTGTGTGTGTGTGTGTGTGTGTGTGTGTGTGTATGTATGTATATATATATTGAGATAATTTGCCAAAAACTTCAGTTTTTCAGTCGTTCAAATTACCAAACTTTTTCCAAAGTCAAGATTTTTTTCAATAAAAAAATCTTCAATTTTATATAACAATATAATTTAATATATTAAAGTAAACTATTTACAATATTAACTATTAGTAAAAAGTAAAAACCAACTTGACATGAATTGCGTCAATAAAATAAAAATATAATATGATAAATTGCAATGAGGATTGAGTGAACTTTAAGCTGATCTGCATGGCAAATATTTTATAGAACTTGTAACAAATACCAAAGTTAACCCAACGGCGTGGGCCACATCTCTGTATGCATTTCTACACAAGTCGACGCCATATATGAGCACTACATGACATGGACTGCTATGAGAAAATGACTCATTTTGCCAGTAACAAAATTTAGCAATATTTTTTAGACTATTGATGCTGTTAAAGGCATAGAAAACATGAAACAACATGTTCTAAACACAAAATGGGATCTTAAAAACTGTAGATAATTTTTACCAGAATGTAAATGTGACCCCCACAATAAGAGCTTCAAAAAAATGTAAAGTATGTAATTTGCGTGAATATTTCTGTTTATGACGTCAGAAACATGCAAAAATTAGTATGAAAATGTTGTGCGGGTTGCATAAATTGAAATTTTATGATCACTGCTACGGAGCTACAGTTATGGGTATTGAGACAAACTAAAGTTATTTATGCAAGTCTCATCAAGTGTTTTGTGATGTAAATGTTATTATTTTATATGTTTTCATGTTGTCTATGCCTTTAGTAGGTTAAGTATAGGTTTTTAAGTATGCGAGAAAATAAAATAATATCAATAAAATTATCTGATTTCCCAGAGAAAATATCCAAAAATCGCAGCGGTGGTCGTATGCTGAGCAATGTTATATTCAATGCTCCACTATGGCGTCGAAGCGCATTCCCGTGCTTTGTCATGCATATACCACCATGGAAAATTAACTGTTTTTTCCTTACAACGTATTGCAAACTAATTCCATTTTGGTATACACCTTTTCTTATTTGATTTATCTATCTTATATAATGTGATTGATTTTCAATAACAGTGTTTAAAATACATTATGTTAACATAGAGTGCATTATAATTATTAACATAATAACATAGAGTGCATTATAATTATTAACATAATAACATATAGTGCATTATAATTATTATTTGTACAGTTGTATTCGCACGTGTATAATTTTATATCGCAAACTTTAATGAGAAAATTATTATTTACTCTTGTAACTGTATATGATTCAAATATATAATTAAACTTAATAACTCATAATTTTACTATCATTAACTCGGAATTATAAAATAATTAACATCAAGTTTATAATTGATTACTTGCGAGAAGAGAAATGTAAAATTATTTTTCTTCTGTTAGAAAAATTATTTCTATTTTGTGCAAATGTAGTGGATCCATAATTTTAACACAAGTTCTTTATGGCAACTTAAATGTAAATAAATATCAATCAACAATATATTATTATAGGAAATTTCAATCTTAATTTAAGGTTTTTCTCTTCTTTTTTTTAACTTTACACAATTTTAGTGACACCAAAATTCTTGCTTCATTGTAAAATAGTCTGAATATATCTTCATAATTTTTACACTTTTTGCTCATGGAATTTATATAA
The DNA here is from genome assembly GCA_949318235.1 of Ecdyonurus torrentis. Lineage (NCBI taxonomy): Eukaryota > Metazoa > Arthropoda > Insecta > Ephemeroptera > Heptageniidae > Ecdyonurus > Ecdyonurus torrentis. The sequence continues at coordinate 3,388,539 of OX439130.1, forward strand.
TTTTATTTTGTAAGTTTTAAAAACAAGAAGAAAAAAATACTTTACTTTTATTTGAAATTTAAATTTAAAAAATTCTAAATTTGTCTCCAATAAAAAGAATATTAAATTGATCACTATTCAAATACTTCCAATTAATTTTAAATTTGTTTGATTTAACAATATTTATTTTTGTTTCACCATACAAATATTTTTATTACTTCAAATTAAGTCTGTTTGAATATTGACTAAATCTTAATTTTGTTTATTTTGATTGATTGATATAACGTTTTTTACTGGCCCACGCTTTCATGTGCCGTGGGACGTGGGGTCACATGCACATGAATGTAATTCAGTCGCGGCACTATGCCTATTAGCAATTTGACCAGTCGAGGCTCCTCCTCGAGATGTAAACCGTTCCGTCTTTCTGGGCGGAACAGTAACCGATTATGAAGAAGTACTGGCCGAAGACGTCCACATCCAAGGTCCGTGGTAAATGTGTGCAGACGAGACCCGGAGCGAAACTATGTTGCCCAATCGGCCTCTACACTATTTCGACTATTTCCACTTCACTTTAACTATGACCTATGGTCAATATGTCCTCCTCTGCACGCACTCCACGCGGTGAACGATTATGAAGATGGATTTAATGACTATGAAGCCGGTGCCTGGTAGTGACAAATTAGTGGAAAACGAAGACAATAGGTTTACAAAGGAGTAGTGGTTAAAAGGAAGACGGAAAGACAAGAATTAACGGCACAATAGGAAAGTTTACAGGCACCGGCATAGGTTCCGATGCATAATACTCGCCATCTTGCGCGGAACCATCTTAATTTTGTTTACATTTTTAAAGAACCAGATTTCTATATTATATAAAAACTATCTGCAGAGGTATTATTTCAGTTTCCATGTGTATTTTTCAATGGCTTTAATAACGAGTGTTTTCAATTATATTTATCGTTTAATGGAGATTTTGCTCCGTACAAAGAAATCAGCTATTAGAAAAAAAAATCATATCAATCCAATTGCAAAAATTTAATGTCAACATCAAATTTATTTTATAGCAATGGTGTTCGTATTTCGTAAATCCTGTTCTCTACTCCTAAAATGACGACCAATTTTGGTTATTCAAATAAAATGTTGATTTTTTGGTGCAAGAGAACAGGGTTTACGAACAGCATTAATGTGTAAACTTGCTTTTAAGATCACACTGGATTATGTAACCCCGGCATACATTTGAAATAATTAAAATTCAATTATAAATTTAATTTTGCATGAACTTTACATAAAATTACCATACAACCTCAGGATGAAAAGAAAGTCCCAAATTTAATATGATATAGTAAGACTTTGTAATGTTTTTGTTTTTTAATAAAATTTAATTTGACATTGATTACAAATAATTAACAAAATTTACGTGTGTAATTTTCTTCTTCTTCTTTCTTAAATGTTATATTAAACGCTAAAATTTGCAGGTTCATTTGGATAAATAAATGTTGTCGATGGGTTCAACTATATACCCTTCTATCACTTTAGCCAAAAAGAAAATAAGGGTTCATTAAAATGAATTACACCTGTATGTGGTACGAGTAATTCAAATAGCATGGTCGTAAAAAAAAATAATAATAATATTAAATTTAAACTGTGAAAACTCCAAGCAAAAACAAACAAGCAAACAAAATAATAAACATAAATACAAAGTCAAAAACATCTAAGAGTCAAACTTTTTATTACGTCTTACATATAAAAATATAAATTTACATCTATAAATAAAAATCCATATATATACGAAAACTGTGAAAGTGGAGGAGAGATTTGATATTTAACCAAAACCCGCATGCATGTCAATAAACATATATTGACGTTTACTATGATGAAGTTATTACGTGCTGAGTTAGTCAAGTACCCTCATGATCAAGCCGAGTCAATCTTATATTATAGTCTTCATTCACACGTCATCAACAGTCAAACAAAAGAAACGTGAAATGTCTTCTTATTTACCTTTTTTTTTATATACAAACAAAATTGTTGTTATGGTTTTAGTTTGTTTGTTCTCTTATGTGTATTATTTTTAACGATTCATAAAATTGTGTCGTGATTTAACCAACATACATAAGAGCTATACAATTATACAGTAGAATTGCTGTATTGTATTAATTAAGGGTTGTAGATGGCTTGTATCTCAAAATTTAAAAAGAGATCTTCGAAACTTTATGATGCCATTTGAAAGTTAATTGCAACAGCTACCTATGATAAAATTTTCAGAACCTGTGACCATCAGTTATATGAGAGAAAACAATTATTGAAATTTACACAGGCTCTTATGGGACTAAAACTTAAAAAAAAATCATAAATTAAAATCTAGCATGATGGTGACCTTCCGTTTTTTTTTTTTTTTTTTTTTTTTTTTTTTTTTTTTTTGCTTTTTTGAAGATACCATATCCTATGCAAAATTTCAGATTTTTCTTTCTTTACAATTTTTTAGTCAAATCCCGCAGTACCTGATTTCCCGCCTTAATCATTTCAACTGTTTCGTAATTGTGATTACAATATCTAAATCTTATGACAAAAATTATTATTAAATTTGCATGAATGACAATTTGGAAAGGTCCAATTTTCTTATGGAATCAAAAGTGAAGGTCAAAATATTTTTATTTTGTTACAGTAAATGTATATTAATAAACAAAATTAATTTAATTTGAAAGAATGGAAAAGTAATTTGTGCAGTAGATTACTTCCTCTTCTTTACAATATATATATATATATATATATATATATATATATATATATATATATATATATATATATATATATATATATATATATACGTATGCTATAACATAAAATATATTTAAATTATACAGCTAGCACTTGACTGTATTATACAATCTTATACAATAGCGCATAATACAATACCATAAAGAAGAGATAACAATGGTCGCTGAATGATAAATGCAGACTTAATGCGATGAATTAGATAAATTGTAATTTGAATGATAAACTTGCTACCCTATAGAGAGAGAGAGAGAGAGAGAGAGAGAGAGAGAGAGAGAGAGAGAGAGAGAGAGAGAGAGAAAGTGAAAAATAAATAATGCACACCTCGTGCCTGGAATGTTGATGTCGTTGTTTTTGATGCCGTGACGCTTACATTAGCTCTGGGAGCCATCACCATATATATATCATATTATATACATACATCACTATATATATATATATATCATATTATATACATATACATCTACATCAGTCAAATTAGCAGCCACTATATATATACATACGAGGCGTGGAGATGTGAAGGCAGTTAGCCGGATGGCTCAGTTAGTGGAACCCCTCGCGTCATTTTTTTTTTTTTTTTAGTCGCACGCCGTCCCGTAAGATTGATGACAATATCTCGACACTTGATCACAACTTTCAGTCGATTATCAGTTTCTGTTTTTAATTATTACTTTCATTGTGTTTATATAAGGTAATTTTATGTATTTTTTGGTCTAATTGGCGTCAAAATTAAAATAAATAGGGGAACCTATATATACTTTAGTTATACACTTATATATTTGTATATATTTATTATACTCACTATAACTACATAAATATGTATTAATAACTACATATATATACCATCGCAAAGCTTTCTAACGATTGTGTTATACCTATAAAGATATAAAAATAAATGCACAATAAATATGCTATAGATTTTAATGATAATAATTAACGGCTTTTATTGGGCGAAATCAGGCGTACAGACCTCTCAATTTAACCCAATTGTTTAACAGAGTACAGTCAGTAATGCTGTTCGTAAACCCTGTTCTCTGCACCAAAAATGACGATCGCCCTTGGTTATTCAAATGGAATGCGCATTTTTTGGTGCAAGAGAACAGGGTTTACGAACAGCATTAGTTACAATTTTTTTGGCATGACAAATACAACAATATAAAAAATATAATACCAATGACATTTACTCAAAACAACAAAAAATTACAGTATAATATTGAATAACAATGAGGAAGTCTACACAAAGTTAACCCCTAGGTTTGAATACGTCATTTGAAAGAGAAAAAGTAGTAGATAAACTTGGCATAGGCAATTACCTGCAAAATTGATGTTTTATTTAATAAAAGAAGAAATAAAAATTTTCAATTCCCAACCCTTTGCCGACTATGACGTCATTTGTTTACATCCGATTTTCAATTGTCTTCTGGATTTCAAACGATCCCATTGTTGAAAGGCGGCAGTTGACCGTTAAATTTTTTTGAATTTGTAGCAGTTGCATGAAATCCAGAAGACAATTGAAAATCGGATGTAAACAAATGACGTCATAGTCGGCAAAGGGTTGGGAATTGAAATTTTTTATTTCTTCTTATATTAAATAAAACGTCATATTTCCAGGTAATTGCCTATGCTAAGTTTATCTACTACTTTTTCTCTTTCAAATGACGTATTCAAACCTAGGGGTTAACTTTGTGTAGACTTCCTCATTATGCTACACGGCATAATTATTCATGCAATTCCCAATTAGCAACATTTTTGCTATAATACACATGACATTAATGCAACATAGTACGTATTGACTTGTATCTGTTTTGAAAAAAAAAAAAAAAAAAAAAAAAAAAAAGCTCAAAGTTTTATATTATATTGACTTTTATATTTATTTTAATCCAATGTTAATTAGGCTCATTAAAAATAAAGTCAGATGACTCATAAAAATTTTATTGCTACATAATATAATCAGTGAACATTTAATACTACATATTTTAATTGTATGTAACTGTTTTGGCTATACACAAAGCTATTTGCATAATAAACAATAATAATAAACATCAAAGAGAACGCTGCATTGTTATTATTTAAATTTAAGTCACATTGAAATAATAATACTTTTAAATTGTTATATAGTGTGACAATATAAATATATATAAGCATATTAAATTAAGCTGTATCTTGTTTATAATATAATTAAGTGTTATTATCAATTATAGTGAACAATCACTTATGTTGAATAATCTCTTTATTTTATAACTCATTGTTTAAATGTTAACTGTGACATTTAACAGCACATTTCAAATTAAATCATAATAATAATAATATGAAAATGTGAAGAAAAAAAAATCTGTTTTTTTTTTTTTATGACAAGCATGTGTAAAAACAATCAAATAATTAAGTTATTAAAATTTAAGCTTGGATTAAAATGTTAATTATTTAAAATTTACCATCAGTTATTTAAGTCAAATACATAGAAACTTTTTTGGTGGTAAAAAGACAAATAAAACTTTCAAAACAAAGTTCGTAACGGCCAATCTTATATAATTTCAGTGGTCCAAACTGTAATATTTTTATTTATTTGTTTATTTATTTGTTTATTTGTTTATTTATTTATTTATTTATTTATTTATTTATTTATTTATTTATTTATTTATTTATTTATTTATTTATTTATTTATTTATTTATTTATTTATTTATTTATTTATTTATTTATTTATTTATTTATTTATTTATTTATTTATTTATTTATTTATTTATTTATTTATTTATTTATTTATTTACTTATTTATTTATTTATTTATTTGTTTATTATTATTATTATTTATTTGTTTCTTCCAAAAACAGGCTTGCGGCTAATACATTTGGAGGTACAGACAATACATTAATTATAATAATCATAATTATTTAAGACTACAACATAAGTTGTAAGAGTTATACGTATGTACAGTGGCCCGGGAAGCCAGAGATCGGGGTTCGATCCCAGTCAGGAGGAATCCCTTTTAACATATTTACCGCTGTATATAAACATGGTGTAACACGAAAATCTACTTTTCATTACTTCCCATGTAAAACCAGGTTAAATTATGAACTCACAGTTATATAATATTTTAGACTTTGAAATGTATCATATTTTTTAGTCATAAACTACACGCACGAAAACAAAATGTAATAATTATGTTATAGTCCAATTTTAACAAAACATATTCATAACAACTTTATTTAAATTATTTTATATTGGAATCTTACATTGCAACAGCAGTTACGCTATACAAGATAATTATTATGCTGCACAATATAACAAATATATAGCATAATAATATATGTTAATTCAAAACAGCAATATTTCTGCCATAAGACATAAATATTCAGCATAAAGTATAGTAACGTAATTATTTTGATTTATTACGTAAGAAAAGAATTGTAAAAAAGAAAAATATAAATCTTACAACTGCCTGTATAATATTTCCACCCCAAGTTGGTGTTAAAGAGTGTTATATATATATTATACTTCTTTTTTTTTTTTTTTTAGTATAATTAGGTTTACACTTAACCCAGAAACATAAATATAAAATGTTCTTACAAAAGGTGTTATTGCATGAAAAGTATTATGATGATGATTTGTCGCCTGTGCAGCACTTTGTTACTCGTATGATTGGATTATTATCTACAAAGTGGCTATATTATATACGTAGTATACTATATATATATACAGTATATATTATGCAGGATGTGGGGCTTTTCTTCTTACTGCAACTTGCAAGTCTTCGCTGCACTTGCACTCAAGTATTTATTATCAAATTTGCATTGCCTTATGAGAGAGAAGAGAGAGAGAGAGAGAGAGAGAGAGAGAGAGAGAGAGAGAGAGAGAGAGAGGAAATATTATTTAGTTGTGCAATTCATGTAAATACAAATGACCTCGTATGATAAAATTTTAAAAACCTTATAGTAAAAATAATCTTTAATGTGTCGTTATATATTAATTATGTTTTCGGCATAAAAAATACAAAAATATAGAAAATATAATTTTGAGTGAGTGTCAATCAAAACTCACATAGACAAATCGTGTTCACACGGCGCATGAAATACTTTCATTGACATAAACATTGCACTACCATTGATATTTAATTAAATGACAATTTCCATGGATTCAATTTGAATTACCCCAACATTAATGAAATAAATAATTTACTTAAATTAGACATAGCATAAATGTTGCTATTTTGTAATTACACATGATATATATATATAGTTATTATGCTGTGTAGTAAAATTATAATTTAATTTGGCTGACATGCTGAAATTTAGACTAAATTATGCTAAATTAAACGTATCATAAATGTTGATATTTTGTAATTGCACAATAATATTGTATTGTAAAACATATATAATTATTTTGCAGCAGTATAATTTTAATTTAATTTGGCTGACATGCTGAAATGTAGACTAAATTATGCTAAATTAAACGTATAGCATAAATGTTGAAATTTTGTAATTGCACAATAATATTGTATTGTAAAACATATATAGTTATTCTGCAGCAGTATAATTGTAATTTAATATTGCTGAAATGATATTCTTATGCTGAAATTTGTGAATAGTAAATGTTTATTTACATGTATGTGTCTGAACGAAGTCAATCGATCGATCAATAAAAACAAGAACATGAACCATCGAACTTTCAATTATTTTAATGACTTTCTTGGTATTGAGATCAAAGAGCTTTACATACATAAATTAATAACAATATCAGCTGATATATACATATATAATAATGTTCTCTATGTAACAAAGTCTGATAGATCATAATTTAATCAATCAATATATTATGTATGTATGTATGTATTGTAATCTATATAGTTGGCATTGACTTATAGTAAGTCGTTACATGTTGAGTATTGTCTTATTTTGTTTGGACTGCACTGATACATTGCACACGGAAAAAATAAATTACGTAATTTATGCTGCATTTATGTCGTAATAGCATAAATTATACTGAATTAGAACAATATAAATAATCACGCTGTACAACATAATATTTATGCAGTATAGCATAATTATTATGCAATATAGCATAAATTATGTTGTATTAAACAAATTGTGCTGAAAATAAGCTAGCATAATAATTACAAATTTTGTTTTACGTGCAGGACAAACAAGCAATATATATTTTTTAATTTAAAAGAGGTAATCAGGGTGACGCAAAAAATGCATGAATTGGTTGTAATCTTGTTTTTTTTTTTTTTTTTTTTTTTATTAATTTTTTTTTAATTTTTTTTTTATTTTAGCATAATGTAATTGTGTATTACCTTCAATATCATGCATACCAAAATTTAAATCCATTTGTCAATCGGTTGTGTCGAAAAAATAATAATAACATGGTGAGCATAGGACATTGAAGTGCATGGAATGTGATAATATGTGTAATATTTCATGCTTTTAGTATTTTCACCTTTGCATTTACTTTCATACTATTATTTACTACATCTCAACTATGCTAAAAATTTTAAATAAATAAATATAAAAATTATAATTAAATAACAGGAATATAATAAGGAATGGTATATAATGATTATGCTATTGTGGCACGGTAAGAATAAATTACGTAATTTATGCTGCATTTATGCCATTCATAAGAAGTGATGCTAAAGTAGAACAACATAAATAATTATACCGTACATAACATAATATTTATGCTATGTGAAATAATTATTATGCAGTATAGCATAAATTAAGCTGTTATGAACAAATTGTGCTAAAAATGAGCTAGCATAATTATTACGTATTTATTTTTATCCGTGTAGAAATCCTAGAAGTATCTGGAAAAAAAAATCACTTCTGTAATGATGAAATTTTTATTTTGTTGAAATTGTAAATGGAAAAGTTTATATACATATACATACATAGTGTTTTGTGACAGTTGAGTGACTAATGACTGAATGTCATCTTATTATCTGAGTGAGCCGACTTGTTTACGTTCTCTCTCTCTCTCTCTCTCTCTCTCTCTCTCTCTCTCTCTCTCTCTCTCTCTCTCTCTCTCTCTCTCTCTCTCTCTCTCTCTCTCTCTCTCTCTCTCTCTCTCTCTCTCTCTCTCTCTCCAGCACTGCAGATCATATGGCATATATATATTTATACTTAAACTGAAGCCAAGATTGAGTACTGCTAAATATACCCCCAGTGACACATGCATACATAACATATCGACAAAAAATATATGCACTCAAAATATGCTTGATCTCAATAACTTTTATTGATAACAAAATAAGTTATGCTAACTTAAATAATAATTATACAAAAAAGCATAATAGTTACGTATATGCGATTCCAAGATAACAAAAAAAAAAGAAATATGTATAATAAATAAATATAAATAAATAAATAAATAAATAAATAAATAAATAAATAAATAAATAAATAAATAAATAAATAAATAAATAAATAAATAAATAAATAAATAAATAAATAAATAAATAAATAAATAAATAAATAAATAAATAAATAAATAAATAAATAAATAAATAAATAAATAAATAAATAAATAAAAAAATAAAAAAAAAATAATAAATTAATTAATAAAAATAAATAAATAAAAAATCATAATTAACATGGATGTAAAATAAATTACGTATTTTATTTTATATATAGGGTCTATTCATTCATGTTAAAGTCGACGCCATGTTGGATAACTCAATAACATGGGTGGCATAGGAAAAAAAAATCATTTTGCCAGTTTTAAAGCACTATGCAATATTTTTGAGAGCATTGATGCTGTAAATATGTTGAATTAGTATCTCAAGTATGTGAGAAAAATAACAAATAACAAAAAATTAACCGATTTCCCGAAGAAAATTGGCTTAAATGAAGTTTGTCCTATGCTGAGCAATGTAATGCACTACTCCAGTATGGCCTCCAAGCGCAATATATATGACGTCATCCGCATACACCCTATACGTGTTTGTACTGTACCTTCTATATTGTATGTGTTTTTTTAAATATGGATTTAAATCGGGTCGTGGCCGGCCCGTGTGTGCTTTTCCATTAATTGGAAAGTCCTTACCTGTCGATAAGACAATGTCTTGACTGGGACTGCGGATTGGTGTATAGCACGATAACACAATATGGCAAGCAAAATAATAATAATTAATAATATAATAATAATAATGCACATTCTAATAAAATTATGTTTATTTTGTTTTTAAATACTTTGAGTTAAGATTTATAACTACAGAAATTTGCATATAAAATTGAATTAAAATTAAGCTGTACAGCATAACATTTTACAGATTCTGTATTACAGAATAAATATTTATGTAATACTAACATAAAAACATTGATTTATTTTTTGTAACCCGTGTATTTTAAAGTTAGAAATTAATGATATATAATAAAATAATTTCCTTAATTCGTGTATCATGGACACAAAAATTGATCTTTGCTCTTAAAATGAGTAGACATATTATTGTAAACTAACACAAATTTAAACATAATTTGTGGAACCAATGTGTAATAAAGTTTTATAATTTTTTTAAGAGTTCAAAGTTTTAATTTTAAGTTACTGATAACATCCTGAACGATGGATGTGGTTTCCAATACTTGCTACGTTTTTTTTTTTTTTTTTTTTTTTTTTTTTTTTTTTTTTATTATTAATCCTTGATCTGCCCTCACAGGCCTTGTATTTGCAACTTTATCTTATCTTTAAGAAATAGAAAACTTAAATAAATAAATATTTTAATTGATGTAATGAACTTTTAGCAATTAGACTAATTAACCCTGTATGTAATTAGAAAAGATAAATATTAATATCTATATATACATACAAATAAAAACTATTACATATAATTGCAGCACTTAGTCATGTACAATACTCAATTGAAGCAAATGTTCTGTAATTATGAGAAACAAAATTATATCCATCAATGATACAATTTTTACCATATTCTCAAAGAGCTTAATTGCATATTGTTGGATTGTTTTCAGCTCCGAGCACAAGAAGTGTATTAAAATATAGACCCCTTGTGCTTTGTCGCCATGTTTGTGGTGCCTAATGCATTGTCCATAGCATAGGGGAAACATCATTATACTCACTAATTTTTAACATAAAAAGAGTTTATTTCAACTGAACGAATTTTTCTCATATTCTTCGAACTTATCAGGAGCTAGAAATTAGGCTTTGATTGAGCTTTGAAGCTTCTTTTGCTATTAAAATAATTACGTTTTTCCAATGCTGGCCTATGTATTCCTTACCAACAAAATGGCGGCTCTTAAATATGAGCGCTACCGGTCTATAGAACGTGTTTTTTTAGTTGTGTTGAGGTGTGTTAGAAATCACTTGTCCTTTCTATTGCATGTTAATATAGTGCATGCAAAATACTCACTTTTATACTATATAGCTATTTCTTAGTTAAAACGTGACTTAATAAATCTGAAAAAAGAAAAAAATTAAAGAAAAATTACAGTACATACTTTTAGAATTTTATTTCTAGGACTTAAATTTAAAGTAAAAACATAATGGAAAAAAAAAAATAATAAAAAAAAAAATAAATAAAAAAACTTACAAACCATATTCTATGTTACAAACTAAAATCAAGAATATAAAGTTAAAAAAAAAATGTCGGCTAATTTGGTGTATTTTGTCGGTATGTTTTGTGGTACGTGTGGATGTTGTCCATAATGAGAAGTAAAGTTGCGGAGAGGAGCAATACAAAGCAAGAGAGAATGACATGTGAATGATTCCACCGTAAATACACAATTGTTGCACGTGATCACATTGAGATTCAATTGACGTACGCATGAACGTGCTCGCGGCCAACACAGCGCATCCACTATATATATAATACAACAAAACACTTGAATGAAAATCAACTCAGAGAGTTCTCACGCCAGCTGCACTGATATATATATACCTTGCGTTTCATGTATGTCTAAAAATAAAAATAGAGAGAGAGAGAGAGAGAGAGAGAGAGAGAGAGAGAGAGAGAGAGAGAAGTCACCAGGTGTGCACATTACATTTAGACCGGTTGTGCAGCAACCGCGCCCGCACAAATATCTCAAGTGTACATACGCAGAAATTGACGTAAAAAAACGTCAATCAAATTGTCTTCAGATGATTCTCATTGTTACATTCAAGCGTACAATATATTTTTTTTTATGTTGTATAGAAAAATATTCTTTATTTTCTTGTTTTCTTTTATTATTATTTTTTTTTTCCAATACGTTACATTAAATTGTTTTTGGTTACTTCATATATATAATTACATTAAATGAACATTTTTATTCTTTAAATAAAATTGATTTTAAGTTTAGAACATTTATTTTTACGTGTTTTGCATTTTATATATTCAATTATTCAACTCGTTTTCTTTATTATAGCATATACAATTTTTTAAATTGTATTTTATATATATATATATATATATATATATATATATATATATATATATAAAAATTGTGTGCAACCACAGATGAAGACAATGAATGCATGCAGAATGTGTGATGGCTGGTTAAGATACTCGCGTATACAGCATCAATTGCACACAGGTGCATGCACTGTAATATAGACCGGAACGTCTACTCCTTGTTTTTACATAAAATGAAAAATCAATAAATATAAGATTCTACATGATTACTATAACTTTTTATCTTGTCTTTTTTAAAGTAATGAAATGCAACCGCAATTTTATATTTATACGTAATTTTATTTTAAAGTCTTAAAAGTTAAATAATTGCAAATAAATAAATAAATAAATAAATAAATAAATAAATAAATAAATAAATAAATAAATAAATAAATAAATAAATAAATAAATAAATAAATGAATGAATAAATAAATAAATAAATAAATAAATAAATAAATAAATAAATAAATAAATAAATAAATAAATAAATAAATAAATACATAAATAAATAAATACATAAATAAATAAGGATGCAGTAGTAGCATTGTCAATCAAAGTATATGTTGATTTAAGATGCGAAGAACCATCTTCCTGATAAGACCACTCACAATGGTACTTTCAGAAAAGTGTTTTCTTCATCTTAAATTTTGTAGTATTAGATTTTATTTAATAGATGTAAAAAGCTCTTGTCAAATGAACAATGAAAACTATTTTATACCAATTCATATTGATAAAAATCTGTTCTTGTCAAAACTTGCTGAAAATTATCACAATATGGAAGACGTTTTTCTATTTACTATATTAGAGGCAAAACCAACATACGTATTGCTATATTTTTATGTCTTTTGTTGATACCTCTTTTATCATAAGACTGACGCAATCAACGCACAAAATAATAGGAGTCGAACAATTTTACTATTTATTTTTTTTTATTATTATTTTTTGTATTTATTTATTTTTATTTGTTTATTTATTTATTTAATTTATTTATTTATTTATTTATTTAATTATTTATTCGCATTCATCACATAAAAAGATCAAATTATATGTAAAATACGAAAGGTTTTGTATCATAGTTTAACTGAAAACAATTGAATTTGTTACCACAAAGTACATAGTGTTTAATATGCTTTCTCAATTCCGTCATTAAATTAATTTATTTCAACCACTTTTTTTTTTTAAACATTTATGCATAATTTCTTTTTCTTTCTTCAATAAATATTTCATTGTTTCTTGTTTTAATTATAGAATAGACTTTTTTTATTAATGAATACTTAAATATAAAACAGTTATAATATATATGAGTGCAATAGAGCATTCACATTAAAGTTTAGACGTGTTTTTACGTTTGTTAAAGTCGTCATGTTTTAGGAGACAAAACCGTCAAAGCTCTGAACGTCCGACTGGTTGCGTACTTTACAGGGGCTCTCCTCTCCTCCTCAACTGTAACTTTATTCGATATATTTTAATAGTAAGAGAGATGATTGTACATAACATTAATGTCTACATATATAATATAATTTATTACAATATAAAATATTTTTTAACTCGTTTTACCATCTTCTGTATGCAGCCTTGAATAACAATGTTTATATTATATGGGATACTGTTATATGCTGGAATATATATATTTTTTAAACTACTCTTACTTTAGTGATAACTCATCTGGAAAATATCAGCTTTTTTTTTTTTTTTTTTTTTTTTTTTTTTTTTTTTTTTGAGTGATCAAATGTTGAACGCGTGATTCAAAGTTGTCCGATCGTTCAAGTAAGTTCTAGTTAATGGTGAAGTGATGCGGCAGAGATGGCAGGCAGGCAGGCAGGCAATCGCTTGCTATAAAGCTAGCTCGGCCAGTTGAGTCGTTGTCAGTATATAATATATAAAATATCAAAGCAACAATTTGTTGCACTGGGTGGCCTTGTCGCAAATCAACTTTATACTTTTTTTTTTTATGCGTAAATACGTGACGTTCGTGGTTCACATTAAGGTGACAATGCCACCTAGTACTCCCAGCAAACACGAACAGAAAAATTTTATGTTAAGTAAACATACAATTTGTCAATAACGAAATACGACAAATCACAATTTTCTTGGCATGTCAACTTTTTTTTTTTGTTCTATTATATTATGTGAAACTATTTTCTCAATGAATTTAATATTTGTAGTTTTATAAGGAAGAAGAAGTGACGCTTGTATGCCTAGTAAGGAAATGTACAGACTTTGTGATGTAAATTTTCACACTTTTGTCTGGTGTATATTCTTATGGGGACCTAATTAACGTAATACTCTATGGTATTGCCATAATATAGCAGAGTAAAACTTTTCGTGAAAGCAGATTATTAGATGTTAAAAGTAAGAATTTTAATTACAAATATTATTATTAAAATATGCCATTTTAATTTTTCTATTATAGGCCTGCGGAAGAAGTTTTCAAAAATAAAATTGGCAATACCAAAATATTGAAAATTAGAGGTTATTAGATTAGTTAGCGCATTTCACCGATAAGTACCATTCCAATTTTATATATTTTAAATATGTGGAATTAAATTTAAAAAGCTTCTGTTTTCAAATTTCTACTGCCAATTTTTATTTGAAACATTAAATAACAATGCGGCACCTTATACATAATACTTATATACTTATACATATACATATACTTATACATATACACTATATTTTCATAGACTTATTTTGTGTCTTTGAAAACATGAAGAATGTCTACATATATATTTACATTTCACTCGAACGTCACACCAAGATGTATAAATTGATGATTAAATAAGTTTGGGGCCAAGCGGTCTGGAGAGACTTGAGTAGTGTTTGTACAGGTGCTCGCTGGCCATGCTACCTTACCTTACCTGCAATATAACACATCACATCAAGGCCTCCAAACTTATGTTTGCGCCTACTGTTCACACTAAGGTGCTCATAATCAGCTTAAGACAAAATTATAAATACTTTGCCTGCCTGCCTGTGTTAACAGCCACAACAAAGACTCACTCAAGTCAAAAATACTTTTTAACACTTTTTTAAATACAAATCTTTAACATTTATTTGACATTTAAAAAAAATATGTTCATCATTATATTAATACTGTACTTTTTTTTAACGTATTGAACAGTTTTTTTTTTTGTTTTTTTTCTTAAAATTTTTATCTTATAATGTAAAAGTCATCATCATCAGCGCATACTTGATTTTTAATTTCACGAAAAATATTTTAATGAAGCGTTTCAAAAATAATAACTTATATAATAAAAAAACATTCTAGAGAATATTTACAATATATCGTCAGAATACGTTAATATTTCTTTATATTTTGCCGATTCTGTTTTGCAAAAAAACACCTGCCTATATATTGCCGGCGGTGTAGGCGGGCTAGTAATTAATTATGATAATCTACTTAATTATTATACAGCTTTTAATGATCATAATTCTAAAGCATTGTGCGGTTAAATTATTTAAACATGAGTAAGAGATTTAATATTTGTTATCAGCGGAGAGTAATAAAAACTTTGAATCTCATGTTAATGAAAGTGTCGCTATATACACATTATCATATTTATATAAGTGCCGGTGAAATAAGCTTTGATGTATCTGATATATATATATATATATATATATATATATATATATATATATATATATATATATATATATATATATATATATATACATACTTTTCTTTGAGTGCACAGATTATACTGAACTGAATATCACCCTATTGTTTCAATGAATAAATTTAATCTTTAATTTCATTATAGGTCTTGCTTCAAATATACATTACAAATAATGTATATAATACACTCTAAAAAATGGTGCATTACTTTAGTTACGAATCCTAACTTATTTAAGATAATCACTTTTAAGTTATTATAAGTAGCTAATAATAATGCATTTAAGCAAGTTATTAAAAATATCTAATTTAGGTTGTTTTAAGTTTTTTAAAGCTATTTTAAGTTAAAATAGCCATTGTTAATAATTTGCTAAAATGCATTATTTTAGCTACTCACAATAGCATAAAAGTGATTATCTTAAATAAGTTAGTATTCGTAACTAAAGTAATGTACCAATTTTTTGAGTGTATATGATACTTGCATAAAAATATTATCAAATGTATATGAAATATAATCAAACCGGTGAAATGTAATAAATATCAGATTTAGTTTTGTAAACGTGTACGGCACGTGTACGGCACGTGTACAACCCCGAACAAGGAATGGGTTGACACTTGAGGTGGTATACTCTCGACTTCTCATACTACATCTTTCCTGTCTCTCGCTATTATATTTTAGTATATTATTCTGGTCTGGAATAATAATGCTATCACAGACATACAGATATAATGTTTCAATTTCCTGTTTTCCTGCTACTATATGAACTGCCTGGGTCAATAAACATTCTGATTCTTATTTTATTCTTATATTTAATTTTAATTTCATTTACAATTCTGCTCCGTTAGTGTACACACGTTCTTCACTGAGTCTCCATGTCAGTGAGATCGAGTGGAACATCTGAGACTTGATTGATTATAAAAAGTATATTTTTGAACAGAATACTCTCTGATGGTAAAATATTTAATTTTTACTATAGTGTGTTACACAATGTTGATAATTTTGATGGTACTGCGTTCGATTAGTCGCTATATCGCGTGACATTTATATAGGGTGTGTGCGCATGACGTCATTCTGAGTGCTTTTCGATGCTCATCTTGAGTAATGAATAACATTGCTCAGTATAGGGCAAAGGTAGTTTTTGGCTATTTTCTTTGGAAATTAACTATTTTTTTGGTTATTATTATTTTTCTTGCATACTTGAGGTACTAATTCAACCTGTTAAAAGCATCAATGCTCTCAAAAAAATCGCGAAGTATTTTTAAACTGGCAAAATGTGCCATTTTCCTATACCAGCCAATGTTATTTAGTACTCACTTATGACGTCGACTTTAACATGAATGAAACCACCCTATAGCCCATACATGTGACTGTTATACAGTTTGAGAAAATCATATACATAGTGCATTGTATGTCAATCAATCTTCAAGCAAAATAGACAAATAAAGGAATTAAATAATTGCAACCATTTATATATTATAATAGAGTCAGTCTAGTTTTAAAATTCATTTAAAAATAAAATAAAAAAATGACTAGTTTTTTTTAAAGTTGTTAATAAACTGAAGTATATGACATTACTTAAATTGTAAAAAAAAAAATATATATATATATAATAATAATAAAAATAATAATAACTGGCGGTAAAAAATTTGTTTTTGTTTTCCATGAAGTTATTGAACGCTTCTTAAAGGGATAATTTCAAGAATACATTTTAAGTGTTTTTTTAAATTGGTCCATTTGGAATTAGCCTATAATAATATATAGTTTAATATGTTATTATTGCTACTTAAACGACTAATAATTATATTTTAATTTGTTTTGTTTGCAGGCTGAAGACATGCTGCATGCAGCTTGTCCCCTCCTGCTGCTGGTTCTGCTGGTACCGGGGCTCGTGTGCTCCTATGTAGCCCCTGACCACACCATGCTAGAGCAGGGACTTCTATCCATGCTCAGGTTACCACGGAGGCCCAGACCTGACAGGTCAGCAGTTCACATTCCCTTCGCATTGATGGAACTATATAAACAACAGACGGGGATCGAAGTGGATACCACCTCACTCAATACTCCAGGTCGTCACACACGTTCTGCTAACACGGTGCGGAGTTTCATTCACAAAGGTGAGAGCTCAATATTGGCTCACTAATTAATAATTAATTAATTTTAATTAATAATTACTTTTGATATTTTTGTTTAATAATATATAAAATCATATAAATTAAGTATAGTTTACAGACCTGATTGTGAGTTAAAAATGTCGGTTGCCCCTGCAAAGATTGTAAGTTGTTTACCTGCAACACAGTTTACTGTCAGTTTATTTAAAGGCGTAGAACACCTTGAACAAAAAAGTTGCGTAATATCCTAACAAACCTGAAAATCAACGTTGATTTGGCCGGAGTCATTGATTTCTAATTTATTTTACATTCACAAAATGCCGCTGCCGGTCACTGACGTCACTGCTCGGCTAGTGCACGCGAGCGTAAACCGGGCGAGTTGTGACGTCAGTGACCGGCAGTGGCATTTTGTGAATATAAAATAAATTAGAAATCAATGACTACGGCCAAATCAACGTTGATTTTCAGGTTTGTTAGGATATTACGCAACTTTTTTGTTCAAGGTGTTCTACGCCTTTAATATTGTATTTCTGCTTGCAACTTCATACAATACTCTAAGACCAATATTTTACAAACACACAGTAGGCTGTGGAGCAAAAAGCCTAACTATCAAACTTGCAGGCGTAACCGACATTTTTACTTAAAAATAACGTTTTTCTGCTCAAGTTCAAATTATTGAGCACCATTATGGCGACTGCGCGAAGTGAACCAATCATTTTATTGGCTGAATCTTTAATTGGGTGTTCCCATGCAATATCCTTATACTTTTTTACAACATTAATAAATTTTTTTTTGTTATTTTTTTTTTTAAATTAAATTCTTAAAAAAAAAAATCAGTAATAAAATATTTTTCTCCATAAACAAATGAATTCCTTTGTTATCCTTGCCTTATATCGATTTGATCTGAATGTTACAGAAACGTCCGTAGACAGTGGTTTTTCGGAGAAAAGCAACCGCTTCCGACTTCTGTTTGACGTGCGTAGTATTCCCATTGACGAGTCTTTAAAAGCAGCGGAAATTCAACTTATAAGAATGCCTGGATCTAAAGCAAGAAGACGAGTGTTAGTTCATGACGTCATAAGACCAGGTAGAAGAGGTATTCATGAACCTATACTTAGATTACTCGATTCTAGAGTGTTAGAACTTAGTGATACATCAAATAGTGTAACACTTGATGTATATCCCGCTGTACAGCGGTGGAGAACTGAACCAAGTGAAAATCACGGACTTTTAGTGGAGGTGTTGGCAAATAGCGCTCATCAAAAACAACAACAACAACATTTAAGACTCAGACGTGCAGTGCATGAATCTGCTAATAATTCTACATGGTTAAAACAACAACCATTATTATTGACTTACACAGATGATGTAAAACATAAAGTTAAACGTGGTGCACCATCTCCTCAACCACGTAAATATAAACGTAAAGAGGGACGTGAATTGTGTCAAAGACATCCATTATATGTAAACTTTGAGGAGGTTGGGTGGAATGATTGGATTGTTGCACCACCTGGTTATGATGCATTTTATTGTCATGGGGAGTGCTCTTTCCCATTGGCTGATCATCTTAATACAACCAATCATGCTGTGGTTCAGACTTTAATGAATTCAATGAATCCTGGTTTAGTACCTAAAGCATGTTGTGTACCAACAGAGTTATCCTCTATTTCTATGCTGTATTTAGATGAAGAAGGTAAAGTGGTACTCAAGAACTATAAAGATATGGCAGTGCAAGGGTGTGGGTGTCGATAGAAATAAACATTTGAAATTGTAAATATATTTAAAATAAAAATGAAAAATATTTTTTATTAAAAAAAAAAAGTGACATTTAAAACAAGTCACCTTTTAGTACATTTGCTTTTTATATACAGAGAAGTCGCTATACTACATTTTTTTTTTTTTTTTATTATTCATCATAATATTATTATGATAGCTATACGGCTATTTATTTTAATATCGTATATATAGCGGCTGCCTATATTAGGACAGCATAAGATTTCCTAACAAAGATCTGCGGTATTTTATACACGAACATTTTAACCATCAAGATAAAAAAAAAAAGATAAAAAAAAAAGTGAAATTAACTCTTTTAGTTGAGGGTATATTAATGCTGTCTTTTTATAAATATATATATAAAAAAAAAACGCCATAGTTTTTGTTATAATTTTACTATATATGAAAAAAATGAAATAATATATATTATAATATATAAATACATTAAATTACTATATTTAATGTTGCTGTGATTAAAATGCTATGTTACGCCACAAGAAGGCTCAAAAACCATAAAGAGGCATTTGTCATATATATAATAATTATTTAAGCGAGTGTGAATGTGCGTGAAAGTGGATTTTCTGGGTGTGCTAGCTCGTTTTTTTTTTTTTTTTTTTTTTTTTTTTTTAGAAACTAAAGGAAATGCATATGATAAATTATGCATTTATTATTATTATAAATTATTAGATACCTGCAAGCTGTTTTAAAAGTTACTTATTTGAACACTTTATTTTTATTTAGATATTATGTAAAAAATATATAAAATATTTAATAAAAAAATAATAATTAAATAAAAAATAAATAAATTTATAATTTGCCCAGTATACATGGTTGATTATTGTGAGTGGTGACCTCGCACTTGTGACCAACTTTAGTGTCATCCTGAGTGTAGGATTACCACTGAAAATATCGGCTATTGCATTCATTAATATGTTAGTCGTAGCTTGCAGGTAGCTTTGCCCAGTGACTAATATTTAATTGTCAAAATTTATAAGTTTCAAAAAAAAAAAAAAAAAAAAAAAAAAAAAAGACGAAAAAAAAAAAAAAAAAAAGACGAAATATGTAATTACTTAAAGGCGTAGAACACCTTAAAGAAAAAAAGTTGTGTAATATCCTAACAAACCTGAAAATCAACGTTGATTTGTCCGGAGTCATTGATTTCAAATTCATTTTTCATTCACAAAAATGGCACGAGCTGTCAATGACGTCACAGCTCGCCTAGTCCACGCGCGCGTAAAACAAGCAAATTGTGACGTCAATGACCACTCGCGCCATTTTGTGAATGGAAAATAAATTAGAAATCAATGACTCCGGCCAAATCAACTTTGATTTTCAGGTTTGTTAGGATATTACACAACTTTTTTTTGTTCAAGGTGTTCTACACCTTTAAAAAAAACTTTCTTCTTTTTTTTTTTTAAATTCTGCCATTTGAAATAAAAAAAAATTTAAATGTTACATATCGCTTCTCACAATTCATTAAGGCCATACAGAATCTACTTTAAAAAATAACAAAAATTGAAACCTGCACTTTACTAGGTTGGGAAATCTACACGAATGCATACAATATAGCGTAATTGGTCTTAAATTAAAGGCAATACAATATTATTTTACAGGAATGTGTTAAAACAATGTATTGCAAAATTTGACTCCGTGGCAAGGAGAAACGTTTTGCAAAGTCGCAATTTTTACTACAGTGTTAAGAGAGCTCGTTTTTAGCAGGCGATATCTCTATTAATATTAAAGATAAATCCATAGTGTAAGCGAGGAAAATTATCCTCATATCTTCCTATTTATGAATATCAAAGAAAAAAAAATTTAAAATAAAAATTACAGGCGTAATTCAATTAGCTGTAAAAATGTAGCCAAAAACCAACGGCTTAACTTATATGAGTGAAAATGATAATAGAAGCGTAGAAGCGGTAATGAAGAATGTAAAAGACTTTTATTTTGAAAAAGTTGAATTAGAAACCAATTTACAATTTTAAAAAAATTACGCATGTCAAAGTTAGGTAATCATACTATAGATACTCCCCTTACGCCTTGACTCTTCATTTCCCCTCACTTCCAAGCTTGATGCATTTCCCTTTCCGACCGCATGCAAATGTTTTTCTACCTAGTAAAGGAGAAAAAAAAAGTTTTTCTGTCTATACTGCCTATTCTCACTTCAATCACTTGAAATATTACAAAATATACGTTTATGTTATAATAATTTGCATTTCCTATCACTTTTTTTTTGTATGGTTTATAATAATACAAGTAATTTTTCCTATACTTTTCAATTTTTATAAGCTATTGAATTATTAAAAATGTCATAATTTTTTTCATTACTATACTTGATCACAATACAATATAAATATTCTTATATTGGTTTATTTTTCCTGATATTTATTAATCTTGCTATTTCTTTCAATAAAACAGTAAAAAAAATACTGTTTTGAATTATTTTAGGTCATTATCTGTACCAATTATCTGTATTTTTTACATTTTTAAACTTTTAATTTGAAAATAAATTTAAAGGAAAAAAAAAACATTTCTTGATGAATTGCACAATATAATCCATAACTGTGTATATTAATTCATATTTTGCATAAATTGTTTTAAAAAATCTGAGCGAATTACGGTTATTCAAAAAAAAAAAAAAAATACATAGATTCCAAAATAGACACGGTACACTATGTTATTTCGAGTCAATAGTTTAAGTTTTGATTAATTTTTGTAATAGCGGTGGTTGTCATGATGTTTTCATTTCCATGCATGTCACTTGCACGCGTCTCAGGTACATCACATCAATGTGATATAAAAAAAAAAAAGAGTTTTCTAGTTTCAAAAACAGCTTCTTCCATTTTCAACAAAGGTAAAATCTTACCTGATAGTGATATGAAACTCACCTCTATTAAAAATGGAAGAAGCGGATCTTTGGTCACCATCGCAACATTTTTGTGCGATACGCTCAGTTCGATGCTTTCTCGTCAGCCACTATTACTTTGCTTCAATAACATTGAAGCTCCACGTCGTGTAACGCAGACACATATAAATATAAAATATATAAATATAAAAATATAAAAAAAAAAATTTGAAAAAGAACTATTGAAGTCTAGCTTGATGTTTAAATAATATACGTACATAAAGAAATTTAAAACAATTCTTGCATCCAATTGAAGCAAATTGCGTTTATATTACTATATTTATGCAAACAATTAATATGTGAGCTTTGTTTTCGTTCTCTAAATAGAAGTTTTTCTTAAATATTGTTACTACAAATATTTAATTTCATATAATATGGTGAATTACCATTTATAAATAAGAAAAAATCTAAAAAAAATTATGTTTAATTATAATTAATTCCACTGCAATCTATGTGAAAACGTTTAAAATAAAGCTTTGTAGTATAGTGAAGAACAAAAAACAAATTATTTCATTATTATAATTTAGTTCCTTTCAACTTAAAAATAAATTCTATCTTAATAAATTTCATGTAAATTAAAAGGAAAGAAATTACATACGAAATGGTTACTGACATTTAATTACAACCCCCCTGCCCCCCCCCCCCCAAAAAAAAGGAAATATAAAAAGTAATTAACAAATTCAAACAATGAAAAAAAATTACTAATTGTATTGTGGTTTAATCATTAAACGAAGGTTTATGACATTGTTAATAATTTAATATTTTATACAAATTATAAAGTATATAGGAAAAATTATTTGTATTATTATGAACCATACAAAAAAAAAGTGATAGGAAATGCAAGTTATTATAACATAAACGTATATTTTGTAATATTTCAAGTGATTGAAGTGAGAATAGGCAGTATAGACAGAAAAACTTTTTTTTTTCTCCTTTACTAGGTAGAAAAACATTTGCATGCGGTCGGAAAGGGAAATGCATCAAGCTTGGAAGTGAGGGGAAATGAAGAGTCAAGGCGTAAGGGGAGTATCTATAGTATGATTACCTAACTTTGACATGCGTAATTTTTTTAAAATTGTAAATTGGTTTCTAATTCAACTTTTTCAAAATAAAAGTCTTTTACATTCTTCATTACCGCTTCTACGCTTCTATTATCATTTTCACTCATATAAGTTAAGCCGTTGGTTTTTGGCTACATTTTTACAGCTAATTGAATTACGCCTGTAATTTTTATTTTAAATTTTTTTTTCTTTGATATTCATAAATAGGAAGATATGAGGATAATTTTCCTCGCTTACACTATGGATTTATCTTTAATATTAATAGAGATATCGCCTGCTAAAAACGAGCTCTCTTAACACTGTAGTAAAAATTGCGACTTTGCAAAACGTTTCTCCTTGCCACGGAGTCAAATTTTGCAATACATTGTTTTAACACATTCCTGTAAAATAATATTGTATTGCCTTTAATTTAAGACCAATTACGCTATATTGTATGCATTCGTGTAGATTTCCCAACCTAGTAAAGTGCAGGTTTCAATTTTTGTTATTTTTTAAAGTAGATTCTGTATGGCCTTAATGAATTGTGAGAAGCGATATTTTGTCTCGCAATCCAAAACATTGCAAGTTATTAACATGAAGCGAGCGAGCGAGCACACCTATATATATACAAGAGCGAAGAGAGTGTTCGAGTGATCAGAGAATAAATTACATTGCTTTGAGATTGTGTACCTGTGCATTTTCCTATTTATTTTTTTATGTTCATATGTAAATAAATCATCATCATCATGTAAATAGAATTTATTATAATTTAAAAAAAAAAATTTCAAAATAATATTTTGTGAAGAAAATAAAAAATAATATTAATAATTAAAAAAAAAAATGCAATCATAATATATTGTAATATATTTTTTATTTTCAACCAAGTTGTGAATATTAGGGAAGGCCATAGAATACATTATATGCTGTACTATAGTGTAAATATTTTTAAAAATTATGTAAAGTGATTTTTTTTTTACAATATGCAAATAAATAAAATGTTAATGGAAATATTATTATTCTTAATTTTTATATATGTAAACCTTAATTTTCTCCCTTTTCTTTGTAACAAGTTTTCAAGAATATAGTTTGTTCTGTAAAGTATAGGGTGTATGCGGATGACGTCATATTTATTGCGCTTGGAGGCCATACTGGAGTAGTGAATAACATTGCTCAGCATAGGACAAACTTCATTTAAAGCCAAATTTCTTTGGAAAATCAGTTAATTTTTTGTTATTGTTATTTTTCTCACATACTTGAGATACTATAATTCAACATATTTACAGCATCAATGCTCTCAAAAATATTGCATAGTGTTTTTAAACTGGCAAAATGATTTTTTGTCCTATGCCACCCATGTTATTGAGTTATCCAACATGGCGTCGACTTTAACATGAATGCATATACCCTATAGTGAGGCTCATTAACAGTGATTGGCTGCCCAACAAAAATAGATATATTCATTGGTTGATCTTGTTTTTTGAGTTAATAAAAGTGAGTCGCATGTTGTATAGCATGGAACTTTTTTTGGTGAAGTTTCGTTCATTATTATAAGGTCTTAAGTTCTAATTAATTGGTTTATCATCAACCATACATATAAACGTAGTAAACAGGTAGTGACGTCATGATCAGATGTTTTTAACAAAGGAAAAATATTGAAGCTGGCTCAATATTTGTGTGTAGTTTATATATAGAACGAACTGAAGAAATAACAATGATCAACCATACATAAACGTAGTAAACAGGTAATGATCGACGTCATGATCAGATGTTTTTAACAAAGAAAAAATATTGAAGCTGGCTCAATATTTGTGTGTAGTTTTACAGAACGAACTTAATAAGTTTCTTTTTTTCGTGTAATTATTTACATTATTACGTAATTAATTCTATATTTACTTGCTTTGTACAGATTATATAAAGTACAGAGTAATGTACTCTATATATTTAAATACCGAGTGTTTTTGTTTCTTATAATAATTATACATTGCAAATTTAGCACTATTTACTATTTGAATGGTACTACACAACAACTTTATTTATATCTTATATACTAACACAGAATTTGCAAATACATTACCATCTAAATATTAAAGACGTAGAACACCTTGAACAAAAAACTTGCCTAATATCCTAACATACCCAAATATCAACATTATTTTGGCCGGAGTCATTGATTTCTAATTTATTTTCCATTTACAAAATGTCAGTTGCGGGTTTACTACGTCACAGCTCGCCTGTTTCCGCGCGCGTGGACCAGGCGAGCTGTGACGTAGTAAACCCGTAACTGACATTTTGCAAATGGAAAATAAATTAGAAATCAACGACTCCGGCCAAAATAATGTTGATATTTGAGTATGTTAGGATATTAGGCAAGTTTCTTGTTCAAGGTGTTCTACGCCTTTAAGTTTAAAAAAACAACTTAAAAAGTAAATAAAAGGCCTAAATTTATATTTATTCGCTTGCGTTTTATAGTCAAACCAATCAAATAATATTCAGAAACACATTCAAATATAATTTTATGTTGTTTTTTTGTGAAGTAGTTTCTATATAAAGCAGAGATTTATAGTGAAATAACAATTTACTGACGTCTTTATTGTCTAACTACTTAACATTTTAATTTAGTGGCTATTGTTGTTGATCAAGTGCGTCATTGTTGCCTGCTTGCCTGCTTAGAGGTTACTTATTCAAAAAATAACTTGATACTGTTGTATACGTAAATTATTCAGCAGTGCTTGTGGAACAAATATTGTGATAGAGAATCAATTATTTAATATAAATAAATCAATAATAATTTGTCAGGGGTTGAACGTTGTAACTATAGAAGTCTCGTTAAAAAAATCTCCAACCCCTCATTTATTTATTTATTTATTATTATTATTTTTTTCATATTTGAAAGTTAGTCGTGAGAACTATATAATAAAAATTTCACAACCCGTTTTGTTTTATTATTATTATTATTTTTTAAAATTAATATGTGGACAGTAAAACAACAACTTATTGTGGTATACAGAAGAAAGGTCCGTGGAAAAAAAGGACCTCGGATAAAAGGTCCTACCTGTGCGCAGCTCGCCGAAACGCTATACCTGTGCGTAAAGACAGGTCCTTTTTATCCGAGGACCTTTTTTCCGCGGACCTTAGTTCAGGCATTCTATATATTGTACCATGCATGCACTTCAACCACGTAATATTTTGTTATTGTTGGACGTCTATATAACCACGTTACTATTTAGTGCAAAAAGAGGATCTTACAGCCGCACTGTTACTTTTACTTTTCTTACAGCTGCACAACAAAGTTAGCTTTGTAATTCCTACTTTCCATGATCGATTAATATTTTTTTTGCCGGTAATTCCCCAAAAAGTGTGGATATTTTGAATTATCTTAAACTTTGTGTATAGAAAATTAGATTTGTCTACCTATGCCAACGTTTTAGTGACGTTAAATGACCGCATGTATTTAGTAACTGATTTTGTACGTTAATGTTTCTTTCAATGATACTGGAGATTGAGAGGCCAGTAGGTACATCTCAAAGAGATAACTCTATGGTAACATATACATAGGTGGCTGGCAGCTGATGAGTGTCTCGGCTTACAAGCTTATGACTGTATACCTGGTACCTATAGCCCCAGCTACATAAAGAGGTCGTTGTTGTCAACTAGCGGTGAAAGTCGTTGTGTCGCCACGTCCACCGCACGTAACGTAAGGACCGCAGCCTCCACTGCTCTCTGTCTCGCTCTGGCTTGATCACAGTGAAGAGAACATCTCGCAAATCACGCAACCTCCAAAATATACACACACACACACACACACACACACACACACACACACACACACACACACACACACACACACACACACACACACACACACACACACACACACATACACATACACATACACACACACACACACACACACACATACACACATACACACACACACACACACACACACACACACACACACACACACACATACACACACACACATACACACACACACACACACACACACACACACACACACACACACACACACACACACACACACACACACACACACACACACACACACACACACACACACACATTTTCTAATACAACCTGTCGTGCATAGCTTCAGTTTTACACTTTAATTTTCTTTATTCCTAATAATAATAACTAAGATCAAACTTCATAATAAATACAGTTTTTGCTCTGACATTTCTTTATGTCAGTTTAGATATCAAAGCTATATACGAGACGACGAACGTGTTATTGTTTTACAGCATAGAATTAAATTATATTTAAGTCCTAGCTCAGTTTAGGCGATAAATTTTACTAAACAAGCTTTCAGTTTTTAATTATTTAAATAAAATCATGTTTTAATAGAAAAAGAAAGCTGCGTAATATTAGGTGGAATATTTGAACTTATAGCTGCTATAAAAATTAATTGTAAGCCTGTATTTGAAATGTCTAAAAAAAAGTAATAAAAAAAGTATAAAAGGGGAAAAATAATAACATAATAATGCAGAAACGTGAATTTCACGTTTTTTTACTTTTATTATTTTTTAAAAATTAATTTATCAAATGTAATATACAAAGTTTATTTTTTCCCCCAAAATTGAATTTCATGCACACTTTAAGTTTTCATCTCTATACGTATCTCTTTATTTTTGTTTAATTGTATTCCAAAAGCAAGCAATGCTTTTGTTATCGGTGATGTGATGATTTCAAACCAATCAGGTGCACGAGGTAAAACAGCAGATCACCTCTAACAATAAGTTCTTAACTTCTTTGCTGATTTGCGAGACCACCCTTCCTTAAATCTATACGATTGAGAAAACTGGTGAAGATAAAAAGGAGAATTTTAAAAGACGATAATGGAAACATTTAAGCAAAAAAAAAAAAAGTTCCCCAGTAATAAATATTTTACTTTGCCCAATACATTGTGTAATTTCATAACTTGTGTCTCTATCATTACTATACGGATATGTATTATACTATACCACCACACAATATACATATATGTCAATGTATTACATTGACATATGAAGTGATTTATTAAGTGTTGTCAGATTCCTAAAATTAAAGATTTAACAAAAATAGGTGCACTTTTTCAGCTATTTATAGGTTGCATAATCAATTAAAATAGGAGAAAAATTGTACAAATTTAATACATCACCATATTAACGTACCATATCTACTGAATACCTGTAAGTCTTTTAATTATCACAATTAATTCAATAGCAACAAAACTCAAGTATCAAAC
Source organism: Ecdyonurus torrentis (assembly GCA_949318235.1). Classification (NCBI taxonomy): domain Eukaryota; kingdom Metazoa; phylum Arthropoda; class Insecta; order Ephemeroptera; family Heptageniidae; genus Ecdyonurus; species Ecdyonurus torrentis. The sequence continues at coordinate 3,417,354 of OX439130.1, forward strand.
GAAAAAAATATATATATATATAAAAATCTAAATAACATTTTTTTTATTGAATAAATTGATATTTGTTCAGGGGTTGATGACACAGTGCAATATTTTCAATGTTTTTGGAGATTGTATGGAATCAAATGTATTGCATCTTGAGAACGTGGCTTCACTCAAATCGAATAATGAAAAAAAAAAAAATAATAATAACTTATGGAACAGTTTAAAAATTATTGTAATGATTTTTAAGAAAAAAAATTAAATAAATATTAAAGGAATAGACCAGAGAAAAACATCAGCATTTATATCACAAAACACTTGATGGGATTTACATAAATAACATTAGTTTGTCTCAAAACCCAACAGTAGCCCCGTAGCAGTGATCAGAAAATTCGATTTATCCAACCCGTACAACATTTTCATACTAATTTTTGCATGTTTCTGACGTCATAAACATGAATTTTCACGCAAATTGCATACTTTACAGTTTTTTCATGCTCTCTCGTGGGGCTATATTAACATTCTGCGGTAAAAATTATCATCAGTTTTGAAGATCCCATTACATGTTTATTCATTAAAAAGCACATGGTGTTTTATGTGGTCTATGGCTTTAAGTGGAGGAGACTGTACACAGGATAAGATATTTTACCATTTAAATCCAGCGCGTGTTTTTCTTATAAGAATTTAACATTGCAAATTTAGCGCGAGTTTTTGAATGGTAAAAACTCATATCGTGGTCGTGTGTACACACTTTTATGTATGTTTTAAGTTACTAAAAAAATTGTAAGATTATATTGCATACTTATCGCCGATTTAACTGATTTGAAATGTGCATGCAGTGTATGTGCGTGTACGCAATTTATAATATGTGCATATTGTGTTACCAAATCTTCTGTGTTTATGAATGACAGTGATCGCTATACTGTCATATTAATTGCTTAGATTTCAGTCAGTTTAGAGAGAGAGAGAGAGAGAGAGAGAGAGAGAGAGAGAGAGAGAGAGAGAGAGAGAGAGAGAGAGAGAGAGAGAGAGAGAGAGAGAGAGAGAGAGAGAGACGTGAGACGAGGCAAGGAAGAGACCCCCCAACTAGCACCTCACTCTCTCTCTCTCACTCACCACACCACACCGCAATCCAACTCCCCCAGGTGTGGTGGGTGGTATTGTGAGATGAAGTAGGGGGAGGGAGGGAGGAGGACGGTGCGTGCTTCAGTTGAACAGGAAGTTGATGAAAGATGCAAATGAAAGCGACACTTAAGCATAGGTTCGATTTCATATCAAGTATTATTTATAATATGCATCAGCTATAATGTATGGCGGCATTTCATTATATCAAAGATAAACTAAAATAGCAGAGAAGTGAATGCTCAAGCATCCCCTATATTTCACTATCGTCTTCGCGGTGTTATTGCTCAGTTGTTATAGACTCCTTGCACATCCTTGCGCTTTGTCGCCATGTTTGTGGTGTCTAATGCATTGTCCATCATCCTAATTTTTTTTACATAAAAAGAGTTTATTTCAACTGAACAAATTTTTCTCATATTCTTCGAGCTTATTAGAAGCTAGAAATAAGGCTTTAATTGATGTTTGAAGCTTCTTTTGATTTAAAAAAAATAACAAATGACGTTTTTCCTATGCTGGCCTATGTATTCCTGACCAACAAAATGGCGGCTCTTAAATATGAGTGCAACCGGTCTATATATATAGGTATAATAGATAAAAATGATAATACAGGCCCTATCATTTTTATAATATAATATTTGATGTTAAGTAGGAAAAATATAAACGTTGGGAAGTAAAATTTGCACCAAGTTTTAACACTATTCAATGGAAATTAGAAATTATTTTACTTTGACAAGATTATTAATATTTTTTCAACAAGGAATCAAAGTATTACTGCAGAATGGGAAAAATAAATAATATATAATATAATTATGTTGCAGTAAATAATTTCTAAGCTATATACAGTATATACGTAGTATTATATAAATGCAATTATGTATAAATTTTGATGTTATGCATAAATGTTGCTGCATTTGCTATGGTAGCTTTGGTAGAGAGTGTAAGTTTTTTTTTTATATTTATTTATTCATTCATTCATTCATTCATTCATTCATTCATTCATTCATTCATTCATTCATTCATTCATTCATTCATTCATTCATTCATTCATTCATTCATTCATTCATTCATTCATTCATTCATTCATTCATTTATTTATTTATTTATTTATCTATTTATTTATTTATAATTAAAAATTACTTATTAATTTTTAGTTAATTAATGTACCTATATATATTTGATACAAAAATGTTAATGTGTCTATATGACGAGCAGGCAGGCGCTGTATTTTGTGCATTGTTACGTAAGAGAGCGGAAGATATATAGATGGAGAGATGAGATGCAGGCCAGGCACAATATGTATATTATGCACACTATGCTCGCGGATATGAGAGACAAAAGGTTATGTCTGACGATCCAATCCGTGCGTTCTGGCAATCAAGAACAAATCAAAGGGATAATAACCTCGATGGGAAATATAAAACTGTTTCGTTATCGTTTGAGGATTCTAATTTATATACAAGATAGCATTTCATATACAAATAAAATAACAACTTTAACACACATCCTGAGAAAAAAATAAATTAGTATGTAAAAATTGATATCAATTGTGGAAATATAAAAACATGTTGACTATTATTTTAATTTTTCAATTGTATTAAAAACAAATGAATAACATAATGGGGAACTTTTAGTGATAATAATAATAATAAAGATTTTATTAATCAAATTATTACATACAAACATTGCACATAGTCAAAGTAGGTTGCTCAACAGGAGATCAAGAAAGGCAAAGCCAATTAATACAAAATCTGATACCCAAATATATACGAAGTGGATATACGAAGTATATTTAAATTGAATTAAAGGAATATCTTTCACTAAATTATTTCATATAAAAAAAAGTGAGAAATATTTGAGCTATATAACACAAAGTTTTAAATCACATACGGAACACAATTAAGGGGATTAAGTAATTTGATATTCATCTATTTGCTGTATAGCATCAATATTGTTCAAATTTAAAATAATTAAAAATATATTTATTCATTTCTTTCATCCTACAATCAAAATACACAAAAGTGTATCCGCTTAGGTTATTGTACATTATATATATATATAAATATATATATATATATATATATATATATATATATATATATATATATATATATATATATATATATATATATATATATATATATATATATATATATATATATATATATATATATATATATATATATACAAACACAATTAGAAATGATTGTCAATAAAAACACATTCACACACATTATGTATTTGTTATTTTGAATTAACGTAAACAATTGTATGCTAAACATATGTTAATGCTATGCATCAACGTTTTATAAAATATAGTTTTATGAATTATATTGTATTCAAAATTGAACTATATAGCATAATTATTGTTAGTTTTTTTTTATTATTGTTTTTTTTTAAACATATTTTTCTTTGCATCCTGACGGTGGTCTCATCTCTCATGTCACAATATAAATTAATGCCTTAACTTTTTTTTTTTTTTTTTTTTTTTTTTTTTACTTTTTTTTTTCATTTTTTTTTTCCAATTGTTATTTTTACAATCGAAGCAAATGCGTGCAGAACTAAAACTATATTATGAATAAAGAAGATCATTTTTATCAGTCACATTAATCTTAATTATATGTGCGGGAAATAACTTAAGTATGCGTTCATCGTGTTTTTACCAGCAGTTATAAAATAAATGAGATGAAATACTCCAGCATCGCGTAGTAAAAACTATATGATATAATTTCATAACGTTGGACCACACATAATATGAAGTAGAAGTATATATATAGGGTGTGTGACAAAATCATTGACTTGAAGGAGGCGACTATAGCGCGTGCTAGCTAGACTGCTGGACGCCTTCATACATATAGTTGACCTTTGATATTGCTGGGTAAGTAGGTCATCACATCACTCACGTCCGAGCTGCATCCATCACAGCTGCATGCTCTCCAGTGACGTCATCACTTCACCCCTTACTGTCTCCTTTACTTTTATTGTTTTTAACAACAATTCTTTATTGGAGTTCTACTGTTCTTATAATATTCTAACATAAAATTTAAATTAAGAAATATATATATATATATATATATATATATATATATATATATATATATATATATATATATATATATATATATATATATATATATATATATATATACTAGCTCGTTCTGTAAAGTAATGTGAATCTCAATAACAGTGATTGGCTGACCAACAAAATAAGACACATTCATTGGTTGATCTTGTTTTTTGAACCAATAAAAGTGAGTTGTATATTGAGACTGGAACTTTTTTTGGGAAGTTTCTTTCAATCTTATCAAGTTCAAAGTTCTAAAAGAAGAAATAACAATGATCGACCATATATAAACGAAGTAAACAGGTAACGACGTCATAACCAGCTGTTTTTAACAATGGATCATTTTCGAAGCTAGCTCAATATTTGTGTGTACTTTATAGAACGAGCTACTGTGTGGTAACCTTTTTTATGGATTTATTCAGGGTTTTATTTGTTTAAAGTTACAGCTTGCAACACAATCTGAGTTTGTTCTCAAAAATTAACTTTTTATGATCACAATACACGATGATATATATACATTATATATATACATATATATGTACATATATATATATACACATATATATACATATATATATACATATATGTTCTATATGTTATATATATGTTATATTATATAATGTTATATGTATGGTAAGAGAACCAATTGTTGTAACTTAGAGAAATTAAAGAGGTATGAGAGCACTTTTGATGCCACCATTGATGTTCTTAAGTTTTCACTCTATAGCACATCTGCCAACAATTGGGACCTGACAACAATTGGGTCTGTTCCAACCAACATCATTGAGAATTTTTGTTCTTAAAACAAAAAGCATTCTTGATACATTTTTATTTATACATACATAAGAAATTTTTTTTAAATAATTATATTCAGCTCTAGGAAAATTATTTCTTAGATGAATCGTATAAGTAAAAATTAAATCAACGTCGTTTTAGTTTGTGACGTCATAATCAGGTATTCGTAACTTTTTTTTTTTTTTTTTTTTTTTTTCAATTTACTTTTGAAATTGTAAATATTGGTGTATTATGTACAAATAAGTTAGCGTAAAAGATTTGAAACAAAATATCGCCAAATTTAAACTTTTAAATTTTATATGAATTTGTTTTTGGAAAAGGTATAGGATAATTAAATAAATAGAATACGAATAAGAAATAATATTTCTTTATTGAGCCAAGCAGTTGATAGTATAAATATAGTCAACTATAAAATAGTTGACCAACAAGCGTTAGTCTGGCCAACTATTTACAATAAATTATAATAAAAATTTATAAAATACATTATCGATAAAACATTAAAAAACAAAAGGAACTGAATATACTGAGTGAAAAGAAAATGTAAAATAATAAATTAACCAGAGAAATGAGACATGATTATAGCAAATATTAAATTGTATAGATTTGAATGTGTATAGTATGCAAAATGCATCAGCCCATCAATATCATCAATTTTATAGAACCGGGAACAAGTGTTTTTAAATATCAATTTCTTTTTGAAGACGTTGTGGGCATAACTGAAGCAATTTTAGCAGGCAAAAAATGAAAATTATGTGAAAGTTAATCTTGTGAATTATTTTGACCGCAAGTTATAAGGGAGCTTCTGTATACTAACAACAACTTGAGAAATCATGAGATACGACATCAGTAAAGTCTCTTAGCCCATATTGCCGGGTTTATCTTTTAATTTCAAAGTGTATGCAATTACAAGTCACAGTAAACGCATGTTTAAATTCATCTTTTCGCAGACTCACAATTTTATAACATGAAAATTAAGTAAGCAGGAAAAGCTATAAAATAAATAAACTTTATTTGCAAACATAAAATCATGAGATCAAAACAGGGTATACTGTATAATTTATTGCATATTCTAAAAGAGGAAATTGTCCTGAATCGATTGATACGCAAATTTATTTTGAGTGTTCACAAAGTGTTTTTAATTAATTTTTGAAAATCTAAAAATGACGTCACAGGTGGTAACTTATTTATGCATGTAGGCATAGGAAAAAGTTTCCTATGCCATTTTGTATATGCTAAGTCATTTTGCGACTTTCAAAAATTAATTAAAAACACATAATGAACTCAAAAATTAGAAATTCGAATATATATATAAATATATCAATTCAAAACGATGTCCTCTTTTAGAATTTGCAATAAAATTACCTCCTAAGATTTTGTTATGTAGCCTTCATTATTGTAAAGTGGGCTGCTTATAGACCGGTTGCACTCATATTTAAGAGCCACCATTTTGCTGGTTATGAATACATAGGCCAGCATAGGAAAAACGTCATTTTTTTTTTGTATGGCAAAAGAAGCTTCAAACCTCAATCAAAGACTTATTTTTAGCTCCTAATAAGCTCGAATAATATGAGAAAAATTCGTTTAGTTGAAATAAACTCTTATTAAGAGAAAAAATTAAGAAAAAATATGTTTCCCCTATGGGACAATACATTAGGCACCACAAACATGGCGACAAAGCGCAAGGATGTAAAAGGAGTCTATACATTATACAGATTTTCTACCCATATTTTGTGAGATGACAAGGATAACAATTTTATTTATAAAGGCGGTGATTTTATTTATTTGCAATATTATGAAAGCACTTTTTTGTTTTGCCCCCCCCCCCCCCCCCAGCAATATCTCACCTTATACTATATACAAGTATAATATACCTATGGTATATATCCTTTATACTATCATAAACTTCTCAAATATCAAAACCTTGATTGTAACCTGTTGCTATCTGATCTTATTTTAATATAAAGTTTTGATTTTGAGAGAATTGGCATTGAAGGTGTCATATTATTGTGTGATATAGAGAGTATAGACTTTATAGTTATCCCTTTCATTGATTGCTAGCTAAGTAACCATGAATGAAATATCACACTGCCACACTCGACCATGCCTAAAATGTATTATATACGATATTATATATATTTTTTTTTCAATGAAAGCAACATCTTATTTTCTTTATTATTTTTCCTCCTTCAAAATTGATTTGATTTAATTCTGTATAGTTTCCTTCTGGTTGATTCTTGATAAATCTAGCTGCTATATTACATATTTGACCTACCTAAACTTTTGATTTACGAGTCGTATAACGCAGATTGGTAAACACAGCCGGAAGTTTCACATATATATATAATATATATATATATATATATATATATATATATATGAAAAAAAAATGAATGCAGAAGACTATTAAATAAAAGTCAATTATATTATTACTGTTTCATATCTAGAAAAAACAGGTGCAATATTGAGGTTATAATAATAACTTATTATAATATAACAACTTATAATAATTTAAATTTTCAATGTAAAATGGAGAAATCACAAAATCAGAAATCACAAAAAGTAATAGAAATAACAAAGTTTTGTTTGTCTTATAGGGAGGTTTCATTCATGTTAAAGTCAACGCCATTAGTGAGCGCTAAATAATATAGGCCAGTATAGGAAAATGGCACATTTTGCCAGTTTTAAAAATACTTCACAATATTTTTGCTATTAATAGGTTGAATTAGTTTTTCAAGTATGCAAGAAAAATAATAATAACAAAAAAAAAAAAAAAAAAAGAAGCTAATTTTCCAAAGAAAATAGCCAAAAACTACGTTTGTCCTATGCTGAGCAATGTTATATTCATTGCTCAAGAAGAGCATTGAAAAGCATTCAGAATGACGTCATGCGCACACACCCTATTGTTAGATTGTTCACGATTGAAACCTATTCTCTCTCTCTCTCTCTCTCTCTCTCTCTCTCTCTCTCTCTCTCTCTCTCTCTCTCTCTCTCTTCCAAAATTATCATAAAAATATTTTCTGAAATATATTTAAAGCAACATATTTTTCTAATCTATATAATTTTGTAGCCTATAACGTGCTCTACATTACTTAAACTTTTGCAATTCGTTATTTAGACTAAACTGCAAGAGCACCAATCCACTTTGAATCCCAAAAATATGGCCGGCCCGTGTGTGCTTTTCCATTATTAGGAAAGTCCTTACCTTTCGATAAGACAATGTCTTGACTGGGACTGGGATTGGTGTGGCACGATAACACAATATGGCAAGCAATATATATATATATATATATATATGTGTGTGTGTGTGTGTTGAACTTTTATTTACTTTCCGCTTAATGACTAAATTTGAACAAATTTTCAATAGAACTTATTTGACTTCAAAACACATTCTTTCTCTCATCCTGCAATCAAAATACAAACAATATTCTTTAGATTATTTTTACAGCAATTAGAAATATTTTTCATTAAAATATAATGTTAAAATATAATAAAACAGACAAAATTAAAACAAAAAGATCGACAATATGATTTCCATAAAATTAATTAATAGTTTCAACTGTTAGATCAACTCATCGATCGTTCTTATCATTAATAAACTCTCATATTAGTGAGGAACACGCAACCAATTAAATACAGCGCGGAAAAATGAGACAAAAAACAACGTAAAATTGTATTCTTTAGTACAATATTGTTGTTTTTGTTATTATTGTTGCGAAAACTATAATATACTACATGACTAGGACAGTACTAGTAAAATACACATTTTTGCACATAAACCAGAAAAAAACATAAGCATTTATATCACAAAACACTTGATGGGATTTACATAAAAAACATTAGTTTGTCTCAAAACCCAACAGTAACCCCGGAGCAGTGATCAGAAAATTTTATTTATGCAACCCGCACAACATTTGATACTATTTTTTGCATGTTTCTGACGTCATAAACATGAATTTTCACTTAAATTGCATACTTTACAGTATTTTCACGCTTTCACGGTCTATGGCTTTATAAATATTAAAAAAAAAAAAAAAAAAAAAAAAAAAAAAAAAAAAACACAACAACTAATAACATCTATTAGATTTATTCGCAATTCGTAACAATTTAATCAATTTAATATTATAACTCTTGCAATACAAGTAATGAAATTTTTTTTGTTAAATATTTTACACGCTCGAAGAATGAAAAAAAATATAATACTGCGCACTAATGAAGAAAAGAATGTTAAAAATGATATTTTATTATAATATAGCAAAACGTATATGTATATAATG